>JAQIWI010000170.1:0-56203 GCA_034698825.1 Deuterosminthurus bicinctus | reverse complement strand
CGAACAGTCGTCGGTCTTTTGTCCGACGAGGAAAAGTCCGTAGGTGATTGGGAATTCGATCAATTGTCATATAACCGGCATCGTCAAATGCTTCAATAATTGAAACAAGTCGGAAAAATACGCGTCCAAAGATTGGTAAAATTTAAACGAAGACACTCAGCGGCTTTCACAGCTATCACTTGTACAACTGCGAAGCCGTACGAATGCATAACAGCAGCCGTCAGTTATTTCTTTGGCCGCCTAATGTATGAAGTTTACCACACTTTCGGATGTGAGAATTTCAGGCAGAATGAAGAAGAACAGACTGGCATGGTGCGTTCTGAGGGTATCCAACAAGTTGGATGTGTAAAACATTTTTGGTGAGGCAGCCAAGTTTCAACTTGTTCCATGCTATCACTCTTCATGCCTCAGCTGAATCAACCATCTTGCTAATACTTTTCAGAATCACAGGAATGTGATGAGATAGAGAGAAACTCTTACCACCCTTCTTTCTGCTCAAATTACATGGGAGCGGAAACTAGATGAAGAGGAAGGATTTTGAGTTGATGATAAGTGAAAGTTGGTAGTTAGATGAGGATTGAGAGAGCTAGGGCATCTCACTCGTAGATTCTCATTAAGTTTTGCACAGTTTCGCATGGGATTTGCATAAAAATCCCACTAATCCTCTGTACACTGACTTTATCATGAATTTGGAACTGGAATACTAAGTGTACAAGTCTAACCAACTTGGAAATTGAAAACAAATCTCACAATCGTTAACCTTTGAAGTGAAGTAGTTTACGTTGAGGGTGTACTGTGTTGTCTCAGAGGATTTGACATTTGATCGTTACATCTTGTTATAACAGGCGATCCTCGCTCCTGACTTCTACAAGACTACTGCTTGCAGGAGTATAAAGTCAAACTTGTTCACCACAGTCCACGGCTGTAATTTCGTCCTTGACACAATTCAAGTTCTGCAGACTTTGAACGCTCTTATCTCCATCTTTTTGAGAGGTTGAAAGGAGATGAAGATGCTACAAGACAGAATTTAGATGCCAAAATTCAGCAGAAATTTGTAGATACACAAGGATTAGAAACTGCAATTTAAACCCTCCTCAAACTGTTTGGCTTTTACAAATTCAGAGGTCACATTTGTCCCATCTGAGGTCTATGGGCATGCAGATAGGGTACTGTGAAATTTTAATGAGCGTCAAAGAGGTTTCTCGTGCCCTCAATGAACTTTCAAGCTATGTATTCCATTAACCGCCACCAACGGTTTATATCAACGTCGAAGTCTCCCACTGAGTAATGTTAGGGCTTTTCGGGAGGATTCTGAATCCGCAATGTATAAGTTCTCGTGTCATTGTGAAGAAAACAAAGGAAATGTCTCTCATCAGTCGTACAAGTCCACAGAAGATGTGCAATTAATAAAGTTATCAATGTGAACCGAGGAAACGCAAGAACTGCTCAAATTTATCTAGCTGAAGCAATCGATTGAACCAAAACGACGACGACCGTAAAGCACTCTCAACCATTACTACAGCATTCCCTTTGTCCAATTTTCATAGAAAACTTTTATTCTGATGCCCGAGTTCAGAATAAAAAAAATGGAGGCGTGCATTCCGTCAAACTTTACCATCATTCTATATGAAGACTTTCGTTTGAGTTCTACCTCCAAAGGCTTTCCATGCCCATCTCAGGATGAAGCGTAAATCGTGTCGGCACGGTTTTCTCAGATGAGATAAAAATTTGGCCTGGCGATCTAGCAACTACTGTAGCAATCAGGATTATGATATTGGGAAAAATATAGGAGAGGGCAAATGTTTCATTCATTGCTTCCCGAAAAAATACTCTGAAAAGTGGCATAGTATGAAACAGTCTCAGGGTTTTCTTCTCACTCTCTCTCTGCATATGACTTGGAATTTAATCTAACGGAATATACAAAGCGAAGGTGGTATTGTACAGGAGCAAAAAAACAGAAGCCCATTCTAGACAGCTCTAAATTTATGATAATCCACAATCTTGCAGACGCACCGGATTTCACACGCTTCCCCTTACCTATTGAACCCCCATTTCGGTCCATAATTTTTTTCTCGAAATATATTCATAGAATAAAACACGGGGAACTCCTTTTTTCAGCAGTTAGCTATGCAGTTGCGCCATTCAAATCACAGTATACTAAGAAATTCCCTATATCTCCTCCCGTCTTTGTCTTCTTCGTCAATTCTCATATTCTCTATGTCAATGAGATAAATCACATGATGGGAAATTCGGTCTACATTTGTAAAAGGGCGTAAGGGTAGTAGTGTCTTGGCGGTGCAAGAGGCGTAAGAAACTCCCATCAATCACGTCGACGAAATAACCCAGACGACTGTCAATGTTGACAAAGACCAATGCAGATGGAAACTGGGGCGAAGTATTCAATCTGAAGGCCTTGCCGTCATGCATCCCGACATTCTTGTCTGCCTCAACTGTTTTTCTATGGTAGCACTAGATATAATAAAGGAGTAGTACTTGTGTGAATAGGAAGCCGCTACTCACTTTCCCTTCTTATTTCATAACTATCCTTCCCAGAAACACTCGACAAGGAAAGTCCTTTGCTCGATGTGAATGTAAATACGCCGGGGTATAAGATTCTGTGGTACATCAGCAGGGGAATAGACAGGATCACGAGGAGGTAGAAAGTTGAAGCCGATAAGGTGGTAAGTTAATTGGCCTCCATCCTTCCATTGCTACGAGCTCCTTAAGTTTTTCTCGTAGCAGCAGGGAGAATGCGGGAAGTAAGAGCTCTAAAAGGAGGTGATGATGATGGCGAAAGAAGCTTGCTAGGAGGTCTAAAGATTTCTAAGAAAAAACACAACTCTTAACCCAGAGGTTAGATGCTGGGTAAATTTGGCTAAAAGGATGAAATGAAAGACGATTTCTTATCTCTACTTCAGGTCTCATACACCACTGCAGTTGAGTAATGAGGACTGTACTAGGACACTCGTACATATCTTTTACACCGCCTAAAAAGCACAGCTCTATAAAAGTCTACGGTCTCCGTAAGTATATACGTATATTCTATGAGCGGTCGGAGAAATATGCAATGTGCTTTCATGAAGCGAGAGAAAGAGAGAGATAGAAAGAAAGTAACGCTTTCTTTCTACCATTTTAGGCATCCATCTGTCTGCCATGTTACGCACATGAAAGTCTTGGGAGAGAAGTTTCTCCGATGAAGATCAGGCTTTGTACTAGAGCTTTACTCTCCTGAGCACTCGTAGCCCGTTGTGTATGATCAGTATGTATTACATGTTAGTGTAGAGAAGGGTTAGAAAACTAAATGCTCATATTGACTGCTGAAATGTGAGACAAGATAGAAGAGTTGTAACAACGGCTAGTCGATTTTTCCAGTCTGGGAATTCCACTGAAGATTGCTCAGAAGGGAGAAATCTCTACTTCCCAGCCCAATACCTTTAAGTACGTACCACTGATGTCTCAACACTTTCCCGAGTTCGTCTACTCCTTTCTTTGTTCATTGCCAGGTGTCGTTTTATTACGACTGATGGAAAGTTTAAAGTTGATCAAGTCTTGTGAATGGACTGCACGTGACTGTATGCCCAAGTAAATGCCTGCTAACAAGCATGTTGTATTCCGCACCTGGAAGAGTTTGGTACAAACGAATGCATAATGAATGTTCATTCCTGACTTCAAAGTAAGCCTTTGAAACTTTACAATCCTCCTGATGGACTTGGAATAGATGATTCAGTTAATTTTCTCTCACATTGAAGCAAGCCAGTGAAAGTACAAGCGAATTCGGTTCACGGTCACATGTCATGAACCATAAGACGGTCCGCTAGGATTTCTAGATTTCTGTCTGAGTTCAAAGAAATGTTCACACAAACACGCATCTATGCACCGGAGAACCACACTTTACACCGGACGGCCGAACTGTGTTGCATGTTTTCAAGGAAAACATGTCTAGGATGATAAAATCATAGAGATTGAGACAGTGACTCATCTCTTAGTTTGGTGCGATATGTCAAGACAACAGTGAATAGAATTGCGTGCTATATGTATACTCACACAAGTGTGGAGTGGGATGCAAAGTTAAAATGAGATAGGAAAATCCTAACTTTGGCTGAATTTTCCCTGATTCTCCTCTAAACTTTCTTCATGCTTTCAAAGTCCCTCTTCTGCCCTATCTTCATGCCCAACTCTCCTATGGCCGGCCACATAATCAGCCTACATTGTCCAGCAAAGGATTTTTCCCCTCATTCCTATAAAACCTTAATTGAGTCCCATTGTTCACCTACTGGATAGTACGTGAGAGTATTTTGCAAATGAATGCTAAACATCACTCTTATTCTTTTCTTGTCTTAATAAACCCTTACCCTCTAGTGATATTACCAAGCTCAACGCTGCAGTAGAATCAAAGATTACTGACTTACAGCGTGGTTATCAGCCCAAAAGTTAATTACCATTTGTGATTTGTTTCGTGTCTCTGAAAACCTATTTGAAACTTAATATGATCCACTTTGTTTCAGCTCTAAATTTTCTCAAAATTTACAATCCATCTAAGCAAGCATGGCACATTTGAGAACGACCATGTTCTATTTTGCGATCATAGTGTACTAGTTGGGCCACATTTCGGCCGACGACATTTATTTATTACCCTCCGTGTTACTCTATGCACAACGTTTGCTATTTTCACATGTTTGACAAGTATGGCCTAAGTGGCCGAAGTATAAAATGCGCCCACACGTGAAAAGCGACGCGACTTTTCAAATATGGTATCCGACAACAGTTGGGTTAATATTACAGCAACGCCTATGTGCAGACACATGCTCCCATCCCATCCCTGTCATCCTTGTGTGGAAATTCCATTAATTTCATCGTATTTCAGGCATACCTATCTTGCATCCTGATAGTTTGGAAAAGAATCTGGGCAAAAAAGTGGATGCTCGTTTCATACTCATGAAGGCATGAGACACTTGACTTAGTTTGTCTTGATAAGGGTAAGGAAAAGTGAAGATTTTGGGGAAGTTGACCTAAAATTTAAGCTTGGTCAATAAAACTTTTCTCTACGCAGCAACTTACACAAAAAAAATAAAGCAAGTCATTGTTTAAAATTTTCCGGGAGTGTACAAGCACTCGTGTGAACACAAATAAACAGAATGAAGCTAGACCCATCCTGTCTATCATTTGTGAAATCCCCAAGCTTGTCTTGTTCAGTTCATCGACGCAGGCACCTCTGGGATCCAGACGAATAGAAGAAATATAAGCTAAAAAAGTCATTATTAGTTGCAAAGCCGAGAAAGTCGTCCGTGCTCCTTTCTCTCGCATGACATACAAGCAAATAAACAAGCATGAACGCTCGCTTTCAGGGCTTACCCATCTAAATTCCAAGTACGTATGCTCATGAGTTCAATATAGCCAAGGAGGTAAGAAAATACCACAATTAATGTAGTTAAAAGGTATGGGGAAGACTGAAAAATGGAACTATGAGAATCTAGTGACTGGGAAGGTGGAAAAGCATAAAGGTGAGCGAGGAATGGTCGTCTGAATATATTGGTAGTTGCGCTCAATATTGTAAGCTAAGATGTATTGAGTTAAAAAGAATCTCTCAAGTTACGAGTTTGTGTTTATAAAGCATGAAGGAGCATCTACAATCTTCTGCTATGCAGCTGGAAAATTTTGCTGCTGAGCAGTAACTACAAAAGCTGAGTCATTGGGAGTTGAATCCCATGTTGACTAAGTCGGAGCCATTCATGGCTCGCTGTCTACTGCCGTCTCGCCACTATGAACTCATATAGAAGATCTAATCCACATAAGCAAAGAGGATAACGAAAGGGATTCTACTGCTGGAATATTATCTCTCAGCTCCTGACGCTCTTTGTGGCAAATTCTAGCAACTAGTGTGAAGCAGCCAATCCTCGCAGTGAAGCACACCGCTGTGTACAGTTCAACAAATAGCAAGGACAGACAAATGTGAAAAGAAGCTTGGAACTTCTCTATTCATAAACTCTTTCTCTATATGATTGCTTGTGCGCGAGCTGTTGCAAATGTGGGAATCCTGCTGTATCAATGCCACTGTCAGTTTATGTGGCTATTGAGAGAATTCTAGTTTCCTCATTCAAATCTCTCCCTCACGTCCCCACTTTGACTGGTTCTCAATGGAGGAATCCGTCTGTAAATAAGTTACGGAATTCAAAGTCAAGTAGGCGGTTTTGCATTAAACCTCAGCAAGCCTGAGTGAGCGCGGCTCTTCTTGCACAAATAGTTGTGGATTAACATGTTTAGATCCAGAAGAGCCACTTTGCATGCACGCACTGCATGGGCGACTGGCTACTTTACAGACTAACCATCTTTATTCCAAAAGGGATTCAAGTTCAGAATATTTTAATACGAAATGTCTGCCGCTTTGAGCTATGCAACGTTCAGCTAGCTGCCTCTCTTTTATATATTTTGCGGTGGTCCTTTCCCCCACTTCCGCAGTCTTTGTATGTACAAAAATCCTGAACAACTCACATGCGGTCAATGTCCTTGAGCGATAATCTCGAGGCTTTTCCGATCACTCTTGGACTTACGTGTATGGACCGTGTTTGAATGGGGATATCCCTAGGTAAGGTATAGCAGCTTGGGCTACGAGAAATAAAGTAAATGGTTCAAGACAAATTTTAATTTCCTATACGCATTGACGTCACAGTAGTATGAGAATCAGTTTCCTGTTCAGGCTCACAATGAATTTCTGTATGCATACCGTGATGGAACAGGCACAAACGGAGGTCGCATAAATTTCCGTTCCATTTATTGCCTCAAACAAGACGACCGACGCATGCCTTGCACGTAGTATTTAAGTGTACAAATGACATGACACACAGTAGTGCTTGAGGGTTATAAGCAGCCTTCAGGCCTGTCTACAACTACAATCAGTACACCACTATACAAGGGCACACAGCTTCAACATAATGCGGGTTCCGTTTAGAAGCGCCCAAAGCTCTCTCCTACATCTCGAAACAGTGTTAGCAAGAAAGGATCCCGTGAAATCAGCTTATCTTGTCAACGAAAATGAGCAGATTTTGTCCCAAGCTCTCGCTTCAGTCTGAAAACTTGGATACAAAAGGGAAGAGTGCCAGAGGAGACAGGAAGGAAAATGAGTGAGTGACTAAAAGGGTCTAGTAAAAGATACATTAGAAACTCAGCCCTTCTGGCTTTACGATGTTTGTCTATTTAACTCTTTCTCCTATGGACGGGCTCTGTACTAACAAAATCATCAACTACCTACCGTACGTCCATGACCACCAGCTACTATGAGTTTTTCTGGAGCGGCTTGCTCCTTTGGTTTGAATTTAGCCGTGAAATAATTTTCCCAAGAGCAACCTGTCTCAAAACTGCTGCGAATTATAGTAGGTATCCACTTGTAAACTTGTCAGTCTAGCGCACAGCTTTGTCGAAGTGCCGTCAGGAGGGCAGTTTTTACGAATCATTTTCAAATTCCCCAAGCATCCACCGATACAGAACTTATCAATCTTACAACATTATTTGGATTTTTTAAATTGAAATACTACACCAATTGCTCAAGCCACATGGACTGCCCATGTATACTCTTGCATTCAAAGCCTGCCCGGCCTGCTCCAGGAAGGATATTTCCTAGAGTGAGAGAGATATAATTACACATTGTCTCGCCAGTAGCCTACGACGTATGTGATGATTCTGTCTCTACTACGACCCTTTTCCATATTTCCCCTCCCCACCTCAGTATTTTTGCGTATTTCCATGGTTAGTGCTGGGCATCCATAGCGGCATCATCTCACAGGTCTAAGGGTCTACCAGATCGTGTATCTTATCAACCCTCTGTACAGAGGGCGAGGGCAGATAGGGGAGGAATGTATTTTTCATTCCGGAGGAGAAGGACCACCCATACAGGCCTGATGAGTTTTGGCGTTGCTTAATTTGCTAGAATGAACTAGAACAGGGCATACAGTGCGCCAGTCATTTTGCAACTGGCTACTCTAATAATATCCGTTGACCCTGGTATAACATCTTTTGTACCCATCAGTTGAGTTGTGAAATGGTCGATGTTAGTTTCTCTCCTACACGGTCATATCAGCCGTGTTAAGCCTGCCTGCTGGATTCATCCGGCTATTATACTCTAACATCGAGACAGCAACATCTGTTCTGATACAACATTAATGTACATGGCTTGGAGGGAATGGTGTACCAACACATGCGCACATTGATCAATATAGCCTTGAACTCGCGATGGATGTATATCACAGAAGAAATGTCCTCCCAAATTGTGAAGGCATATGAGAGCTCTTGGATTTAAGATTTCCTTTCTCACATTGAAATATTCTAACGCTCCAAGCAACCTGAATTGTATGCGTAGAAGGTAAGCTTTAATTACCCATATGATGAAATTGCCGGAGGATAGAACTGTTTAATGTAAGCACTTTCCTTGTAAATACGTCATTAGAGTTATCTTTATTAAGTCAAAGATCATTTGTGATGGGCTCACCACTTATGGGCAGGCTGGATTAAAATTGAATATTCAAACAAACGAGCAGACGGAATGGGAGATTTGAGTCAGAGTACGTAGTTTCTTCCGAAATTCTTGCCGCTCCCATGGCCGCGGTAAATTCTAGCATCGGATCATATGCCGGTTCCTGCTTTCTCCTTCCTCTGCTCCTCACTGACGTGAGTATGGAGCCTTAACTAAGTGAAGCATAAACTTTATCTTCATGCAGAATCTGGGCTGTATCTAAGGAATAATTACGGCACGGACTCCATTTGCTATCCTGAGATAATCCTCGAAACACACGCACACAAGCATGCATTGTGTTACCTTACCACTAAAATTGGATTATTCAACATAACTACTACAAGGTTATCGTAACCGCAGCCAGAATACGTAACATACAAGGATTTGGCTATCAAATACCAGGAGCAGCAGTAATAATTTCTTGATACGGCGGAAATTGAAGGGAATAATTGGACAGGTGTATCCTAATTGATTCGTTAAACTTCGGGTTGGAATGGAGACGATGATTACGATTCTCAGCGTCTTCGTTTTCGACGCTTACGCCTTCCAGATCAAATTATTGTCCGCCATAACAATTAAGTAAAGGCTTCATGGTTCTCTACTACAATGTCTTAAGCTTGGAAGGGATGCATGCTTGAAAGCCGAAGGCTGATTAACGATAAGAATCGAAGAATCCCACTCAGCTCACAGTAGAATGTCCATTAAGAGCAAAGAGAACAAATTTCTTCTGCTTTGTCCATCAACCATTCTCGCCATTCTCCTAGTCGAGACTTCTTGGTACTCCCATCGGACCTTCTGTAATAGTATGTCCCTAGCCCGAAATTGGAAATCGAAAATTTCACCGTGGTCATTGGGCTCAACTATTACAACGGACTCTATGGTGGACTCTCGTGTTAATATTTATGCTTCTGCTGATTCTACTAATAATTGTGGAAACCCATTACAAGAGCACTGGGGGGCTTCTTGTGTTGCTGTAGTGTCAGTGTACACAAACCTGGTACAGCACTTAATTCCTGACGGGCCATCTCTTCCTCTGTAATCACTGTGGGCATTAACATGTGGTGATACTGGTTTAATACGTACGAGTGACCGGAAGCTCCTGCACATCCCGTTCCTTCAGGACAGAATGATCTTATTGAACGTACACACAGGAAATCAGTATTGCCCGTGGTTATGCTTACAATAATGGCGATATTACATGAAAAATAACGTAAAAACAGAGTAAATTACTAGGTTGATCCAAAAATGACTGCCAGTCAGATCATTCGGGTCAAATCAAGCGGGTTAATGCTTCCTGTTCCTTTTGGTAGTCTTCGCTTACAATTAGTATGAAATAAACATTACTGCTGTACAAAGGATTTTTCCAACACCAAGTCAGGTGGTACAGGGACATAAACGTCCAATGAAATTGGCAGACAGCCGATTCATAGTTTCTGTACAAGGATGCCAGTGACTCTGAATAATTTCATAGCAGAAAAATATGCCTTCATGATACACTACAGCGGGGCGGTCGGCTACAATGTAAGTTGGCACAGAAAAATTTTTGATACAAAAGTTGAAAAGGAAGGAGAGAGAATCATAGAGATGAATGAGAGCAATATGAATTTCCTCAGGATACAAGAGAGTTTGGGTTAAAGTTAGGGACCATTTCCTACATAGTGTAGAACTCTTTTATCTGCATCCATCCAGTGGCACTCGTAAGATCGCCCAAAGTCGGAACAAAACAGATACTCATGAGCGGTCAAAGTGAACAAGGAGAGAAAGGATAGCGTTATGGTTCACTTTCATATACATGCAACGCACTTTACGCGCACACACGCTTAGGCCAAGCCCCTCCACACTATGCATACCAATGCCTGAACAACTTACTCCGTTGGAGTGGTAGAAAATTCTGAAGGCATTCCGAAGACTTGTTATATTCCTATCCCTTCCTCTTTCTTTCACTGTTTCTTTTTTCTTTTCTTGCCCTGTTATTCATCCCTGAAAAGAGGCATGCTGAAGTAGCAACATTCGTGAGAGCACAGAAACAACTTTTGCTCGTCCACGAGGGAAAAGACGTATACTTGTTCGGAATCACGAGTTGGCCAAAGAGCGACTGAAATATGGCACGCAGACCTCTAATGTCTCATGTCACGAAAAGACTGGAGAGTGTATATCGCTAGCTTGAGATGATCCAAATTAATTATTTCACCCATTACCATCCCTCTGCTACCACTCGTGCATGCAATGCCTAACTTTAAAACTAACAAACACTAGAAAATTTCCTTGCCACATATCCAACATAACGTACATTTCGCTGTATTTACTCTCATTGTGATAACATACAAAATCAGATAAACTGACTATGCGCTCATTGTAGCTACTCGCATGACCTGATGCTGTACATTTATCCCACATCATGTGTTGGGCACAGTGTGCCATTGGTGTTCCATTAATGATAATGGCAGTCAGATGTAAAACGATATTGAGGTCGATGCCTTCAGGCTTTCTTCCAGGTGAGACCGTCTCGAATATCCGCACAAATCCAGGAACAAAGAGGGGACTAATTTGGCATGACGTTGGTAAAAAGAAGCCTGAATATTAATGGACCACAGTACAAGTTGTCTATGGTAATAGCCATCACAGATTCGGCTATTCCATTGAACCCTTAGCCAGGGGCCCTCTATTTTTCTCATCATTGATAATGCTACGTATCGTCAATCTACTAAAGCCTCACGCTGTAATTGTAATTTATTATTATGTTTTACGAGACTTCCTTACACTCGTTGGATTATACGTGTAGAGTAGCGGCGTTCATACCTGGGCTTTGTTCTAACAGCCAAAGCCGACTCGGTCTCAATACATGTCCATTATCCTCGCGTTAGAGAAAAGAAGTCATGGAAATGTAGACACTACAATGTACTGACAAATCCTCTGGAAGTAGATTAAGAATTTGGCAAAGCTTCATGCAAAATTCAAGGAAGCAAAAGAAACGCATGGTTCACGAAATTCCTTCTTCCTATTGGCACAAAGGCGTCGTGTGGACGAAAATAGAGGGAGTAGTTACTTGATTATGCATCAAAGGAGGGGATGAAATGAAAAGACTTGGTGATCGTACCAGTGATACACTCGAGGTACAACTTCTGTGGCAATAATTACTATGCAATTGTGTGAGGAGCGGAAATGGCAGTGGAGGGAAGTTTGACGGATCAAGTTTGACCAGTTAGAGTGAACGTAACTGGACTGAAGTGCAATGCGTTTTAGGATGAATGCTGAGGGAGGTGGGAGACTCATTAGACGAGTGAGGTAAATATCGTCAGAAGGCAGACGCAGTAAATGCTTCATTCCTCACTGAAGGCTGGAAGTTGTGAAAGAGGTGATTGCGTGGGGACGAAGGAGCTCGCTGCTATTGTAGGCTTTGGATGTATTTGTCTGCGCACAGCGGGAAGAAAGTCGATCCATAATTTATGTGTGTTTGAGAAAAGTGAGTGAAAGGAATCTGTACCTGAAGACTCGTTGGCTTGCCGGGATGCTTCCTCTCTCCTCGGAGACAAACTGAGTGAAAGGGAGCTTTCTCTGTCACTGATGAAAATGTATATGGTCCTTTTTGTTGCAAAGGGTTAAAATTTCCTCTTCACTACTATCCACAACAACTTGTCGTCCCTTGTGTACGGGTGTGCCTCACTTTCTCTCTCTATCTCTGATTCAACTATGCTACACTATTGCTTCCGAGCAAAGTTTCATTTCATAGGTCACCACACTGACATTGTTGTTTGTGTTTCTCACTCTCTTTCTCTCTCTCTCTGTAGGGATTCTAGCCCTGTGGAGTTAGTCGTAATGTTACACAAGTATACACGAGTAAGTTGAATTTTTTGAAGGAGAGAAAGAAATCCTCACTTCCTCCAGCACAGCTACTATCTTGATATTCACTTGGTCGTCTTCCGTGCTGACAAAGTAGGAAAGACGGAGAGGACGACTTAAAGTTTGCCAGTATGACGGGGAATCCAAGTGTGTATCCGTACTAGTCCTCAGGGTGCTTTTTGCCATCAACTTCTCACTTGGTCGCATTTACGGTCCTCTCTTCTGTCTATCAGACAGCAGTAGTGTAGACTTCGATGGAGGGAGGTGGTAGGAGTGAAAGAGATGTAGTGAGAAATAGGGGGAGGACGAAAACTACAATAAGTTCATTGTGGCGTTCCTATCCTTCTTCCCTCAATATCATTCAGCTCAATACTATTGACAATCATTCGTAAGTGGTCTTCATACACAGTCTCCGTGTCCGCTTTCCTGCCTCCTTCACTTCCACTTTGTACAACAAGTAAGTTGGAAACTCCGTCGGGACACGAAACGGGAAAATTCAGCTCTTGCCTTGTAGTAACACCAAGTGAGATACGGCACATAAAAACACAAATTTAAATCCTGTGAATTTCCTGTTCTACGCACCTATTCACACCATATTCCATTCTACTGTGACAAAGTTGGTTTGTTTAACTCATTTCAAACACTGATCCCATGCAGTTGTCACCGTCGGCTTCTCGGAAAGCCCTTGTTCAACACTGATTACGTCCGGATGCAGCACAAAGGGGAGTACAATATGTCTAATCACATTTCAAAATCCTCATGAACAGGTCTAATTACGAAGACACATTTCCAACAACTGCTCCAAAGCCAACGTGGAGGGAGGACTCGTTTTATGTAGACATTGAAGTGGAGCGCAACTCCAAGCTCCAATGGATCCTAACGAGTGAAAGAAGGAGAATTGATGCGGGAGTATTTCTGGAAAGAGGACGACAGAACTATGTTGTGGGAGAGAGTTTGACAGACGCGGCGGTAATAACAGCAATTATTGCCATCATAAATCTTTGACTAAATGAATCCATTTGTTGTGTGATACTCAGCAAAGATGGGAGCTATGTGGCGGCGATCACAAATAGTAAAATCACAATTTAGTACAAAATATATTAACATTTGTGTCTATGTCTCCATCCTTCTCCCCAGCAAGGTTGTTTACACTCACTCGTAGCCACAAAAGGATTCACACCGGTAACCTCCCACCCATTTTCGACGTATTTAAGACACGACTGTTTTTGAGGAGTTACTTCACACTTTTAAATATTCCTATAGTCAGCTTAGTTGTAGCAATTTTTATGATCATGGTTATGTGATCAATACCACTTGAACTCCAATATACACGGTGAAGTCTGAAATGCGCCTATTTTTAGTGAATATGACACTGGAGGTCTAGAGAATGCTCGGTTTTCGGTATCCGTACGAACGTCCTCAGTCAGCGAGTTGAATGTGACTGAGGGAGAACTGGATGGGAGCAGTTAGTGTTGTTGATGGTGCAGAGCCACGGCTGTGTATGTGAGGGAGATGCGTCGCTGGAAGAGCTAGCATGAATATGTGTGTATGTGTGGATGCTCCGTCAGAGCGAAGGCAGTTGAGTTGGACAGAAGAGGAAGAGCGGAGAAAGGCGATTTTCTCTCTGTCTACCTCCCTCGTAACCACTACACGGAGGCTTCTATCTGTGTGTGTGTATTGAAAGAGGTCTGCAAAACTTAAAGCCAACTCTGATCTTCAGATTTGCACATGCTGAAAATGTGAAATGTGCGTTGTCTGACTGCCATAGACAAAGCTCTTTGCTCCATTATGCCCATAATGCGATCAGATCCCGTCGTTGAAGTCTGTTATACACAGCAGAAGTGAGTCTTGTGAAATTTACGCACATATGTGTGTATTATACACCGCAGAAGAATGCACTCATATGTACCACCGTGAAAACTCAAAGCACATATTTTCTCAGACTTTTCTTCCATTTTTCCTCCGCCTCCTCCGGGTCTTCCCATTCTTCTGGCAGAACTGTTATTGCTGTCATCAGATCCGTTAGCTAAAGGAGAGACATGCTAGCTTGTTTTTAAACGCACTATACGCTTAAACCCACCATACCTCCCACTGCACTACTCTTTTCAAATACGCACTTCCACCCGAAATACGAATGCATTTCACGAGAATCTCTTACATAAAGCAGTAAAGTGTGGGAAGACGTGCAGATCTTGCTACTGGAGAAGTAAAGCCATTTCAATGGAATAGAAAGTCTATAAATACAATTTGAAATAACTATGAGGAGGCAATGTACAGAGCAGTAACAATTCTATGGATTGGCACATCACCACCATGTTATATCATCATAACGATGAGGATGTGAGAGAGTGAGAGAGAAAAGGAGAGGGAGTACGAGACGAAATACTGCTATGACTCTTTCATTCAACACCCAAAACTGCTCAGCAGCAACGGAAATGCTGAAAGTGTGTATGCGTGTGTGTAACGATCACAGCTGAAATCACGCAACCAAATCGTCTTACCCCTCTTCCATATAAATTCCCTTCTTTCAATTATTCATCGTGGTCAATGGCTTTATCAACACTCAACTTTCCCACATCAAATATCTCCGCGAAAAGTTCCCACTTCCTTCAATCACCCTCGCAAGTCCCAACTCACATACACTAGCCAGGATTTTTAGTATGACAAGTACCAACTCACTTGAACCATCATCCCGTTGAGAATGTCAAGTTGGTTCTGGTAAGCTTGTAGGACTAACTCTTGGTGAAAAATGAAGGGAATTTTCGGCGAATTTCCCTGATTACAATTTTTACATAATCTGAAGAGAGTTGGAAGTAGAAGGAAAGGAAGGAAAGTTGGCAAACAGTTAGAAGGTGCCTCTTGAAAGCTTCGTCTCCTGTTGTACGTACACAGGGCTAGTCCATAAGTGCTCAACTCATCAGTCAGATGTCATAGTGGCATGTGGAAAGTCATGCCCTAGTCCTCTATGATGTCTCTGTTGAAGCATTTAGCATATCTTTCCCATTTAAATTAATTATTCGCAACTGGAGATTGTATGTTGAAGAGAAAAGGAGATGAAGTGGATTGGAAGAAAATACTCGGGCTCTATTACTCAAGTTAATGGCCGTGGAAGGTTCGTGTGAAACAGAGAGAAAGGAGTCGAGACGGAGAATCTTATTGAGCACATGACAAGAAAACAAAGTCACAGATTTGCTTCCGTTCTCTCTCTCTCTCTCTCTCTCTCTCTCTCTCTCTCTCTCTCTCTCTCTCTCTCTCTCTCTCCTCTCTCTCTCTCTCTCTCTCTCTGAGGTAGAAATGGATCGAGAGGGAGCGGTAGAAAACAAGAATGCGAGTGGACTTGGGAGAGTCAAGTAGGTCTGACGACAGTAGGACTTACTTGTACTAACTGCAACTGTCATTGTGGCCATCCCAATGTGCTCCCTATATCTTACCTACCTCCTCTCCGTACTATTGCCAGCAGTAAGCGACCGTTGCTACCACTTTCAACTTATTTTACCGTGCCAGTCAGTCAGCCTGCTACGATCAAACCACTTCAATTTCAGAGTAAATGTAATGTACAGAAGTCAGAGATGAAAAACGGCAGGGGTTCTCATACACACGCGCACACACTTAACTAGCGAATTCTTAGCGAGCAAATCTGAAGATCAAAATCAAGATTACTATCCTCCCATCTCCTTCCCCACACGACTGACTTCTTCCTTCTCCGTATGCCACTAGGAAAATACAAAGTTTACTCAGTCAATAGTTACAAAGTTGTGAGCTTCTTGGTAAGTGATAGCACTTCAGTCTGACCGGAAATAAATCATTTTCCCGATAATGGGACAAAATTTAAGGAGCCATTCTTCTTGCTATCACAAATGCACAAACAGAAGATTCGTGCCTCTGGGGTGCTGTAAGTGTGGGCTTTGATTTTGCACGTATATTCTTTCTATTTTCCAACAAAGGAATGACTTTTAATGGTTCTGATTAAATACCACTTGATAGGAGTGTGATAGTTGTTATGGAAAATATAGACATAAATAAGTTATTTCTATGTGTACATGTGCTTTGTTGGAAAACAGAGGGCATTGTTGTTGACGGGAGTGTTCTCCGTAGGCCACAAGCGATTAAATGCTCCATAAAAGAGGAACTATTGAATTCTTCTTTCATGCTTGCGGTTATTTGGAGATCTCCTGCGGCTACCCAAGGGATATGCAGATGCTTTTATGAGGCTTGTCTCCATGTGACTGGACATTGGTTTCTGTCATAACAAAATGTGATAAAATCCTCCCGGCCGCCCTCCTCTCCGCTTTGTGCGTATGTACGGGGAGCAAAGAGAATAATAGTGTCCTTTCAGCAGTTACAGTTGTCAAACTTTTACTAGTAAAAGCATTCACGGATTACTTAAACGCCCCCATAATCTCTAGCTGAAAGCAGCGCAGGATGCCTCTCTTCACTATGATCACATAAGGCCTCCATACAGCATGGTCCAACTCGCTTTTATTGTACTTGCTCTCTTTATAATTTGTTCAGACACAATGTATTTATGTGGGCATTTGGCAATGTCCGTATCTTTCTCTAAATGAAGGTTGTGTGACAATGGAAGCTATTATCAATTACCATTTGCAGTGCAAATCATCTGCTACCACTAGTGCTGCTGTCTGGTACAATACGTAGCACCGCTAGATCATTACATGGACTGGTATGTAAGAGTCGGCCTTTATTGTCTCCTGGTGGTTACTTTGAGGTCAGAAATTCGCAAGCTCACTTCCATAATCGCTTTGCCCTCCGTTGGAGCACTGCCCAAGTGGGTTTTCCTGCTCTACATCCTCCATTTGTTGTCCAAAAGATGCACTTCTCCCTGGACGAATGACCATTTTGTGGAATGTGAGAAATGTATATATATTTTCTCATCCAAGCCACCATCGCATTCTCTGTGTATGTACTGCAAAATAAACGGAGGGCGGAAACGAGGGTGGTGACCTTGATGATGCATCATCAGCGTCAATATTACTGTACATTTTATGTTCCACACATCACTTGGTCCTACTACACTGAATTCCACTCCGTATCAATTCTTCTGCTCCAACTCGTCCGACATAAAGTTCACCTCTGTCCAATTTTTCAATCTTCTGCTCCGCTCTCAAACACGAACCTCCTCCTTCCACAATTCAACGTATTGTCGCACGGAATGACACATCTCTCTTGAAAACAATGCTGCTGTCGGAATCACTTGCAGAATTTTCTTTATCAAGACCAAAAGAGAAGACATCAGGAGCCTACTACTGCATTTTGTTCTCTGATCCCATCATTTAATTGAAACCTCGGTTTACAGCACATCCACATTAAGTAGCATTAGAACATTGTGATCACTGTTTCAAAGAGAGTGCATCATGGCACTTACACACGGGGTAACCATGGTGTCATCTCAAAAACGTACAGTGGAGTCAGCAGTACAACCCAAGTACCGCTACAAACTAATAATGTACCGCGGTAGCAATTCTGTGATGAGTTTGTTTGGTTTACTGTTGAGTTGGTGTTGTTTGAGGAGGGGCAAACAGGAAGTTTTATATGCGAGCTAATTTGTTTTCATGCCATCCGTATCAATGGTGAGTATAGGCTTTAAAACATCGGAGCCCATGCATAGCTTTAATTTGTTCAGATGTATGCGTAATTAACGGCCTTTTCCTTGGTTCTCCGCACTGTACTGCAGATGGAAACAAAGGCATTGGAAATGTTCGTCATGTTCAATCGACTGCTGAAATTAAAAGGAACGCCCTACCTTACCCTTCTTTTCATACAACTTTTACTCCTACTTCGTACATAATGAATGCTTTGTACAAATATATTTAATTAGAGAAGAGCGAACTGGGCAGTAGTGGAGAACGAGTTTTAGAAGCTTTTATAGTCCTCACCCGCACCAATTCGTCACTTTCATACGTAAAAGTATACACTTAAGATAGTCAAATTTGGAGCACCTGACACCTTCTTAATGTTAGGAAAAATTTGCTAGTGTAACGTAGACGACGAAATGGCTCGCTCTCGGCTGGGATCGGTCGTATATCAGCCGTGGTAGAATCATCATCATCATCTATCTATATATTGACCGTCTTACTTAAATTAATTGCCCCCTATCTCCTAGACGATCGCACCGATTGCAATGTGTTATACCTCTTTCAAAAGCCAGGGAGTTACTGCACAAAGTGGGGGACTTTTATTTTGAAAATCCTTCACCAAACGACTTTGAAATTCAGGTTAAACCCAAAAGCAATGTGACTTTTTCAACCTTTCTAGACTTTGACCTGTTGAGATGCTGTCTCCTCCTAGACCTATTAGCAGATCTTAACATGAGTCAACTTATTCAAAAGGCTAACAATTGTAGGTTGTCATGGTGAACTTAAATTTTCCCTATTCTGCCCGGAACAATTTGAAAATCCGGGTTGGGTCCAAAATTAAAATATTTCTCAACATTTCAAAACTTTGAATTGTCTCCTATTTGGACGTAAGCTAAATCATTTAAAAGCTCAGGATTTTGTAAATCGATGGGTGGGATTTTGCTGTTTTTCGAACCTCCGAAACCCGGGTACATTCGGGAAAATGGCATTTTTTTGGCTAATCCCAGCCTAATATCGTCGTGTAACCCATCAAAAGTTTTGCAGTTTTGCTTTAAATAGCAGTCTGACACCCGTTTTATGACTTGAATTTGGTGCATTGGACATGGAAATAGTTCATTGGCCCCGGGGTAAAGTTAGAGCGAGCCCCCGAGTAAAGACAGATTAAGCCACCGAGGACAACATAGGACAAACCACCGCAGCTATACGTTAGAGCGCACCGTGTGACGACGTTAGATACGTACTTAAATTTTTGATATTCTGTCTGGCGCAAATTTAACCGGGTTACATTATTGGAGTGAACCAACCGGGTCACATTAGAGTAAATTCCTGGGGTCAAATTATATCCAAACACCGGGGCCGAGTAAGAGCTCACAATCGCAAACGGGGCCATGTCAGGGGGCACAACCGCAACCGTGGCCATATTAGAGCGCACAACCGCGACTGGAGCCATGTTAGAGCGCACAACCGCAACCTGAACCGGGGCCATGTTACAGCGCACAAAGGTAGCCGGGCCCACGCTGGGGCTAAGCATCACAAAGCCAAGTCGGAGCGAATTACGGGGTCCAAGTTGGAAAAAATTAGGCGAAACTAGAGCGAACCACCTTGCCAAAGCTAGATTGAGCAATTCAACTACGAATAACATTTTGGGTGGGCTTCACAACTTAATTATAATTCTTCTAAACACATTGTCCAACGAAAAAGAAGTGGAACGAACAGCGGTCGCAGGAAACTCGGGCGGTTTGGTACGGTTATTAAAAACTTACTGAGTTAGATATTCGACCTATCGGTGCACACTTCGTGGTCGGAAATGGCTAGAATAGTCCTAGGTTTCCTAAAGTGGAATCAACTGGATCGGTTAGATATCCAAAACACGACTGGCCTGCCATTGCCAACCATGATAACATAAATAGAATCATTTGTGAAAATTGCTACTGATTCCTCCATGGTATCTCTGGTGCCACCAAGGCTTGATGATAATGACACCCTCATCTTCCCCCGAAATTACGTGTTCCTTGTGACTTTATGATACTCCAGTGAAAATATTTGTTTTCAGAACGCAAATTTTTCTTTTGCAGAGAACTATGAGAATACGTTCATGCCTGCTTTATGACCCAAAATGTAGAGTACTAGAATCTTAATCGAACCTCATCTTCCTCTCGGACTTCTGTCAATGAACCATTTGTCCATTAAGACTAAGATTCATTCTCGTCACCCTCCGCTGTCTCCCCATAAGCCATCGAAACCGAATTAACAAAAAAATAATCTTAAACGGATACGACTACAATCGCCCAAAACCCTCAGGCCCATGTTCATTGCGTCTCATCCGATTACATCCGCCACAACAAGGTAAAGATTTGCCAAACTATCGTTGCATTTTTCGTCATGGTTTCAATCGAAATCAGTAGTAAATGTTGTCCTTGAAGTGGCTCATGCCATACTAGGAAAGGTCAACATACATTAAGGCTTAATGGCTATAGTATTCCTCTTTCCTCTAATTACATATAGCCGCATTATTGCTGAAAATGTTACATTTTACCCGTTCTACAGTCTTCCTCTTGGTCGAATTTCTTTACTGGGAATCATTCCAATCTCCTCATGCAGTGGTTCATTAGGGACTCCTGGTAACTTCATGTATAAATGCATACGTACTGAGCGTGAGGCTCATGATAATTCGTAGATACAATAATGCAAGTTTTAGTGCAAATCTGACGAGACAATTGTCCGCAGGCAGGAAGCACTAAAGGAATAAATGTAACTGGAAATTTGTATGATTTTAACACATTCTGGACTACGGTCTGCATGCGGAAACGAAAGAACGCGAGAGTGAAATGGGTTTGAATTCGGTAATAACTGTGTTGCCTAAAATGACCATGGATAGAACTGGTTGGTTTCCGATGAGCTTGCATGTAAACAAAGATTCACTGAGGGACCATGTAAACGCTGTGGACACATAAATTTCAGAGATGTGATGATGACGGCTGAGGATTTAGGGGATGAAGACGGGAATGAGAGCAGTGGCCAATAGATTGGTACACTGTGGTTGAATGAGCACATCATGTTCTGCTCTCGTAGTTACCAGGTTTCTGTGCAGTGTTGTTGGTTTAGTACGATGCTCTCGCGTTTGTGTGTGTACGTTACGGGCCTGGCAGCAGCATAATTTAGTTGGTTACTCTTTTTCGAGACGGTATAAATGGAGCGACTAACACTAGTACAAGTTTCCATGATGTAGCTGCTGCAACTCTTCTTCATCTTGTTTCTCTGTCTTCCTCCCTCTCTCTCTCTCTTCTCCTTATGATGTATAATGCCATAGCACTTGGCAGTATTAATAAATATATAAAATAACTCGTAGTAAAATAATACGGAGAAAGGAGTAGGTACGTCAAAAACATTCGTTGCTGTTGGTGGAAGGAAGCTCAGCAGAGCGTAAAATCAGACAAGACCAAAAAATATGGAATACGTATAAAGAAGAAATGGATGGAGTAACCGAACACTCCCTTTGGGACTCTCACATGCACACTCGATAGACACACACATATGCTCCCTTCTTCCCGTTTTCCTCTCACATTATTGCAACTCCATCTCATCCTCTCTGTGTTCATAGTGCCTGTAGTATACTATGACTGTTAATCCTGTACTAAGAGGAGTATATGTGATGATGATTGCACATTACTTTTGTGGGCAATGGTAGTATAATACCACAAAAATGGACCCTTTACATAATCGTACGTGCAGTCAGCCGTGGATGCCTAACAATCGCATAGCAGCGGAACATGTTGTTGGCATTTATGGAATGTACTGGAGCAAGCAGTATATAAGCATAAGCAAGTACCGGAGAGCGCTTTTATGCTGAGCCGTGAGAAATGATTGTTGGGTCACTTGTGCCGTTTCGGATAATTATGACACCCAGAAAATATCCATACGTACCTACGCGAATTTTCTGCACGATTTTTGCAACAAGTCCTGCGGCAAAGAAGAAAAACAGTGTAAATAAATTCTGCTTCAAAGCCTTTACCTATTCCCACCAAATTAGATTTCCCTCTGTCATCTTGAATACACACACGAGTTCATTAAATACATGATGAGTACTCACAAAACGAGAAAGTTGGGGGGGAAATAGGAAAATTCAAACGGAATGTAAACTGAAAGGGGAATTGAAGGAGACTGACTGAGTGAGAAAGAGAGAAGACAGTGGAAGCTTGGCGTTTTCTCTCTCACGCCCATCTCTTCTTCATATCCTATTCCTTCACTTCTCATTTTTTGATCTCTTGTAAAAACTTGCTGTAAAAGTCAGTAGGTACGACACAGGCTTTCTAATGCACACTTGTCCTATAACGATTATTCACCGAATTCCAAAGTACCATAAACGTGGAGAGAAAGAGTAGTCTTTGATACATGAGTTGAATAGACTTTAAACAAATTCGTTACGTACATTTCATGTCACAGGCATTTCTCATAATATATTTTCATACTGTGTAAGTATGCATGGAAACAAATAGGAGATTTACTACTTGCTGATGTATGTTACGCTTTGTGTCTGCATGTGTTCCTGACCGTTTTCATTTCCTCTCGTTCTTCACTCGTCCTTCTTCTCTTCGCCTGTACTCGTCCAGACTTCATCTCTGTCACGTTACTTCCAAGCCATTATTATCTTTACTTTCACTCCCATATTCATTCCACATATGCATCTAAGGCCTCACTCATTCCCACCATATTCATCGTTGGCAGTTTGACGCCAAGTATATTTCATTATTTGTTTTCTTTCTTTCACGCTCCTACCCCCTCTTTCTCGGTTCAAGTGCAAGCTTGAATGCCTTTGTTGCTCCCATTGCCTCTATCAAATCTCATTAATCATGAGAATGAATATCCTTGGTTGATCATGCAAACTAATGTGTGAGAAGTAGATGCAGATATTACATGCTCGAGGTCCTCTCTTCGCATTAATTTTAATGGGCACAGGGCGCAGTGGAGTCGCGGTGAGGAAAGAGCGTAGGAAATAGTTCTTCATCTCTTATGTGCACACTACCGCACACACATGCTATGTGCATGGATGAGATGAATCCATCCCCAATGCATGTGTGTGAGTGCATGAACCCTAGCCAGAATTTTCCGTGTTATCACTAACATTCCCTTGCACCTCATGAATAAATCAACTTTTTCATCTGTTTTTAAACTTGATTTTCCGCCACTAATCACACGTATGGAGTCAAAAAAGTTATAAAAGATATTTTATTGTACTGCTTTCCATTTCCGACCCTCTCACTTCCCCTCTTTATACATCAAATACCTTCCTCATGCTCTTCCACATGCATTTACGTAACTCACGCTTATTTTACGGTTAGCAATAAAGAGGAAAGTCATTCCAATAATAATCATAATCTAAAAGTTCTGAAAGTTATCTACAATTCTGATGAACAGAACCACAAGGATGCTCTCTGCCTCATAATGCTTATCATACATTTCTCCTGCAGATTAATGCAGCAAACTCAAGTCCAAACAAACAAGTCCCTGATGCGGATAGTCATTCACTCATCAAAACATCGGCAAGCGCCATTTGAATATTCCATCATACGTAATAAGTATACTTTCGCTCACAGTAGCTCATCAAGGCAGGATTGGGAAAACATTGGGAAAAGAAGAGGAATTTGTATGGGGGAATTCAGCAGATGAGAGCCAAGATTTTCCGGCTGGGTACGACAAATTCAAATGACAAATAAATACGTATTTATTGTACAACCCAGGAAGAAATGACAACTAGCTCTGTAATAATCCCGTCATGTATGCAATCCTCCTATCTCCGAATTTTTCTTCTACATTAGTGTACATAGACACTATTGGCAACAGTTACTGCTCTCTGCGTAACTGAGTTGAGACTTTTGCTGCTGCTACAACAAGAAGAGATATTCAACGTGATGGAGAGTTTTTAAAGGGGACCAAGTCTTCCACGTGACTTGCTCTTTCTTTGTATTTTCCTTCCATTTCTCACGCTAACTTCACTCAAAGATGTACTTCTAGCACCAATAGTCACAATGGTTGCACAGTAGTCTTTTTAACCTAGGGAATACATTGATTGACGGAACAGCAATGAGATGTGTTAGAGTGAATTTGGTGTCTGCATAAGTTTCGAAAGCGCTAAATGTTAGAAGAGGACGGGTTTTAAGCGAAGCAGTCGGGGGAATTAAGTGGCTACTTCATGGACGAATTATGTACTTAGGGTACTTCGGAATACATTTTCTTGAACCCCCAAGTCAGCCGACGCATTCTGCGTATTGCTTGCCCTTTGCTCTCATACATGTGTGTGTGCATTACCGCACGCAGCAGACATGGGGCGTGTATACAATCTCCTCATGCATTACTACGACTTACATATTGCATAGTATGGGAGACATTATGTAGATAGCCTTCAAATCTGTGTATTCAGAGGCTGAATTGCAAATGACTTTTTGCAATCACACGCCCTGGAGGAGAGCGGTCCAGGTTCGATGAGTGTTTGGCTTTGCTTAATTTGTTGGATGGAACCAGAACAAGAGAAACTAACCCAGCCGTCTCCCCCATGGGCGAATCAGCTCATTGTCTTCTTACTGTCTGTGTGAGCTAAAATCCCGAGTTACTTCCTTTCATACTTCCACTCGCCACAAGCCGGTCTTACAAGCATGAGCTCCAGTTTCTCGTAGGTGAAATCTTCAATTGCACCATTATTTCTCCGAAATTACGCCCAAATTCGACTACACAAACAAGCTTATGCTTGATATCATTAATGAGAGGATGGACTTAGAGAAGGACCAATCATGCAGAGTATGGCGTATGATGGTAAAACACAGCCTAGTATTCCTACGTTATGTTAAAAAAGATGGCTGAAGTATGCTTCCATTAGCACATTCAATTATATCAGTTGAATAATCAGGAGAGTGGAGCAAGCAATCTGTTTGTTTAATAGTGAGCTTGTTGGTGAAGCGAAGATAAACCTTGGCGCCTCAACAACAACAACAAAATCAACATGAGGCAGTGAAAGTGTGAGATCAAAACTTGGCTCGTCTTTCCTTCCCATTTCCCCTTCATAAGTAATCTCTCTCTCTCGTGGGGGTTCCCTTTGAAATCGATAGTTGTGAATTATCCGTACGAGTGTTAGTGCATGCACACATGGGGACTACGTGATGACGAAGATCGTTGTGTGGGCGCTAAGCGTGTTAATGTGCCAAGCGCTTTTAGAACACCACAAAGGATGCACTTAGGGACCGGCTTTCCTTCACGATTTCCCTGCCATTAATCATAGGAAATTTTCATGATAATTATTATTATGACTTTGTCTACGATTCGCCCAAATATGAGTGCGCCGCATTGCGCGAGCTACGATCGTTCCTCTTGCCGACATAAAGCTTATGTAAGTCGAGTTTATATAAAAGAAATTAACTAATAATTTTTTACGCTGTCTCAAAATAAGTCATTTCCTCAGCTCATGTCCATGAAGTATCATGTGGGACTTCTTATGGATTAGTTTTAATGGTCCATGCCTGCGTCTTTCCTCTATTTCATACAAGTCATTGCTAGCTATAGTTGGATTTAAGTGTTTGCCTGAGTTCCTGTCTTCTAGCATAGCATGCCCTGCTAGAAGGAAGGAAGATAGAGGATTTCGTGAGGATCTCGTTTTAGGAGACATTGCCACCCATTTACTCACGTAAGTAAAGAGTCATTCTCGTTTAAGATCATTTTAACTACTTGAATGACTAGAATAATGAATACTAATCTAGTCAAATTATGGCCCACATACACGCAAAATTTACCTCCCGACCCGCAGACACATACATGAGCCTCTCAAGGATAAATGGAATGACTTTTAAGAGTTAAGACGGAAATGTAAGGGATGTAATTTCCCCCAGAGATACATACCTGAAGGAAGACATGGTTTCGTGCCCTGTCTGAAATCCCAAACCGTATGAAACTTGCCTAAGGTATCTCCCAAAACCTAACTAACTGCAGCACATCCCCAACTGGTTCAACTTCCATTGATATCCTCTGTTTTATGTCTAGTACTAGTCGCTCCTTTACGCCATTGCAATGCATTTATGCCCCGTGTGAGCAGAAGGAGAACGAGATTACGGGGGAGGTATCGCGGTGTAAGAGTAGAAAAAATAAATATTCATTAATCGAGGTCACACGAATTGTGAAAAGTTGAAGACGACATGAAGGAGACTTCAATGAGGATTTACGCAGTGCAATTTCAACGGAAGCACCAGCTAAGAACTCCTCCCTCACCCTTCCTACCCTGTAAGTTGTCTTTTGATGAAATCCAACTCACGGAGGAATCCATTAGATTGATTTGAAAATACGAGCCGATCTGCCCACATAGACGTCCACATAGGAGAAGTACAGCTCTGTTGTTATGCTCGGATGTTCTAACTTTCTCCTCCAGCCTCCCGCTCCTCACATCACGTCAAAGCTTTTACTTGAACCAGCTTACATTTTTTCTTTGTCTTGAACAAGCAATCTCTGTAGACCTAGTTGTTCCAACTTCCTACCATCCTGCGTCCACCTTTTAATAATAGTCTATCAAGCCTTTGGAAGTAGAAAGAAAGCCAGTCGCTCTTAGAATATTTCAGAGAGAAAGGGAGAGAGAGCCTGCTTCCTTTCTCAAGGCGACGTATCTGTAGCTAAAATATATATAAGCATGAAATGAAAATGTATTTTAAGTTATGTGTGTTAAAAAGACAGAGCTTTGAGATTACCGTGGCAAAATTCAAAATAGGCAGTGGATTCCATCCCCTCTCTTTCACCTTTGGAGAGTACATTGTTTTATGCGGGAGGTAATGTAAAACGTTATCCACAAATAGAAGAAGCAAAAAAGGAATAAGGGGCGAGGGGGAAGAGGAAGAAAATTAATTTAGTTTAGACCTTCCATCCGTCTCGTGGCCTTTATTACGAGAAATTACATTTTTTCCGCTTCTCAAGCTTGTGGAATCATATCATGTGCGTAGCTTGCTATACATTCGTTACTCACTTTTACCATTCTAGGATTTCTGTTGTGTACGAAGAAGTGCCTTTATAAAATTCTATACATTTGTGTGTGTGCGTTCTGAGAGAAAAAATCTCACCCTAGCCTCATGCACCTTGGCCTTCATTTTCCCCTTTTCTCTTGACATCAAGTACCAAAGGAAATACATAAGGTAGCTATGGCCATTGCCGTTGGGGTACAAACGGTCCAATTTATAAGGCATATAATGGATCCTTGCTTGCTTTGGGGTATAGGTTAGCTTGGCCCGTTTAATCATCTCGCAAGAGCAAGCAAGCGAATGAGGAAAGGACGGTAAATTCAGGTAGAGGGGATCGAGAGGGAAATTGAACTGAAGCTGTCTTTCTGTTAGCTCGTCCTTTGCAAGTGCAGCAATTATTCCCCCTCCCCAACATCGAAGGAGGAATTGACCCCATTTTTGCCTTTGGCAAAACCAAAAACAAAACAAAAAATATGCACGGAGATCCGTCAGGATCTTTATAGCTTTTTTCTACACTGCTGTCCCTCGAGGCTTAATGTCTTGTAATAGAATCTGCTTGGTAAAATAAAGACCTGTAAAGGAAAGATAGAGGTAGTGGATGGGGAAGAGAGCTGTGATGAAAATGCCATTGAAAATACTACTAAAACTAAGCACTTGATTTCAGGAAAAGAGTTTTCTCTTATTAGAAATACAGTGATGGAAAAAGTAGACGGTTGGGACATGGAGGTTGTAGTAGCGGATGAGGAGGAATGATGCTGATGGTATGAACATTTTGTGAGAAGAGAATCACCGTAGCATTCCCTGCCTTCTCTTCTTCTGACACGTTTGAACATTAAAGCAAGGTCTTACATTTGGAAAGGAAGCCCTAGGACAGATGCTACAACTACCACTACTCCCCACTCTCAATGATAATAAGTACAGGCGGGTGGCTCTAGTTAAAGTGAGCAAGGAGTAGGACTTCGCCTAGGAACTATGAGTTTTTTGGCATCAGATGTTTAGATGGTCTCCCATTAACGGAAAATAAAGGCTCGACAGAATTTCTCCTCACAATTCCCACAGGATATGGAGTGGTGTGTGCCATTGCGTTTCCTTACTACGAACATCAAAGACCAAGAGGAAGATAGCTGCGGTGCCGGCAGCATGAATAGTAGCAACAAAAACAACAACGTGGGGAGGAGTGAAGGAAGTTATAGAAATAAAGAAAGAGAAAGTGGGTCTAACCAGCTATTACCACAGTCGAAAGTAAGGCAGAGGATTCGAATGGTCCCCTTCATTGGCCAACATGTCCTTTCAACGACTCTCATAATTGTTTCCGTCTTTAAGACCAGTGTCGCATATTTATGAGACTTTTATTTTGAGACTTCCATTCTTCCCTGCCTTGTCGCCGACCGAAATTAGATCCGCATTCTCACTGTCACTTTCAAGACACACACACGGCCGAAGCGAAATAGCCTTCGCTCTTCCTCCTCCCGTCGCGTCTTTTCTAAAGATCAACAAGGTGAAAGAGCCAACAGTGCGTAGCATCATCTCCTCTCCAGTTTCTCCATTGTACGCACAATGGAGAGTCAATGTGGCTTGACTGTGATCGTTCTCCCATGTCAATCCACGAACTTCACACAGTTCACTGTGTTCGCATAGCCAAGCACCGCATATCCCGCCCACCTACTCGCAGAACCTTATAATGTCCCATTTGCAGCCAATTTCACATGGTGGTGGTGAGCTGAACAAGGACACCTGTATTAACAAAGCCCGTGTTGGGTCTGTTAGGGGAAAATTTATTGCATACATGCAATAGCAACATAAGTAGCTAGCCACATCATAAGGTTATTCCTTAGTTAATTTGGCAGGAGATGAGGCGGTAAAGGGATGGACTGATAGTACTTTCACATTACAGACTCACACACAAAGAGACCCCCGTCTGCTTTTCCATGGGTGCATCACCCATAAAGAAATTCCAGGGATGAGTTGGCTTCTAACCGTGATAGAATTGGAATGAGGCCAGAAGTCTCTCCCTTTTCCTCTTCCGCATTTTACTCCATTTCTCCGTCTTCTTCATTCTCGTTGAAAAAGTCGGCTGCTAGATATGAAAAATATGAGTCTCCTGTAAGCATACATGTACAAACAATCATATTCAGTACCCCGGAGTGTGTGTAGTACTAGAAGGCATCATGCGGCTATGTATATGTGAACTTAGGAGAGGAACCGAGTCCATTGTGCACCAGATTTTGCACTTTCCTTCTAGTAAGTTGGTTGCTGTAAAATCTAACAAGCGAGCGGCTCACTTGCTGCTGATGGGCAAAGAGAGAGAGAGAGTCTGAAAAAAGGCGACTCTCCTTCATCTTCTAGGAAGTGTAAGTACGCAGAGAAGCAGTTGGGAAAGGAGAAGCGCGAGAGTACAAACTGTGAGCGGAGCTGAAGAAGGATCGCGACGCGACTTTGTTTTCGGATGCCTATAAACGCAGTAAATCTACTTACGCTTTATTTTACAGCCTTCAAAAGCAGTAGTTTCACTCCTTTTGTCGTCGGTCGTCGTCGAATGGGAGAAGTCTCATTTTCAAGATGCTGCGGGACCACGTCCAAGGATAAATGATATGCACTCACAAGCGTTTGTTTCTCCTTCCACTAAAGATCCCATAAACATGCTTATAGAATCGCTATCATTTTCCTGTAAATTGCCAAAATATTTTAATGTACTTCCCGTCCAACTACCTTCCATGTCCCTTAGGTCTCTGTATTTCAATACCTAAATAGGCAAAACCTCGAGGAGATCAATACATATCAGTCTGTACAGGGGAAATATAGTAAGTCGCGAACATAGAGAATCAGAGAGCAGTAAGCTACAGAATATCATCTTGTAGGTGGATAGATTTCACTTAATCCACTGCGATACCTTACAGCGTGTATGATACACAGGTTATTGCAGGGCGAACTACCCGGGTTTATAAGATGAGGTGATTTTCCTCGTTTTTCTATGCCAAATTTCCTCAAAAAGTCTTTATGGCAATTTTTTCAACTGCCTCTTCTGCACCCGAGTATGTGTGTGCGTGTAACTAAAAAGCTGAAGAACAAAGGCTGTTAATATTTAGACATTTCAGTGGTTTGGCTGTCAAGAGTTTGTAAGAAAATGCACAGACGATCCGTTTCCACTGCTATCAGGAACGCAGGGACGCAATTTTTAACTCTTCTACGAAATGTTCAACAAAATCCCCCTGTGCAATCGAGGGAGCTTCGAAGTGCATCGTTAAGAGGGTGGGAAAGCGGCAAGGGAAAGGAAAGACAATAAACATTTATACAGTGGAACTTCATTTCACATGTCTTATTGGTAGTGGGGCTGTAGGTACTGTTGTAACCACCATGATTCATTGAATTCATTCCTATGACAAGCCACACAACACTGACCTCTGGCATCGGCAGACCCCTCTCAGGTATTTCTTGCACAGAACCTAGCTCACTCTATTCAATTAAGTACCTTGTGATAATGATGATGTATTGTGCAATTATAATCCACGATTAGAAACAATATGGAGGGTCATTGTCTCTAGTGAAAACACGGTTTCAGATTGCATCAGTGTACAATACAATTGAGAGAAAAGCGCTGAGGCGATGAATCCATTCAATAGCTTGTATACATCTATCGCACTCTCTGTTAGCAGGCGGGTGTGGTATGACTGAGGTGAAAGCCAGATGAGAAATGTAAACAGTTATTTGCTCAAACAAACTTGATCACATGCATGTATTTCCAGAGCCAACAGACCTTCCTACATTCAGGCTCATTCAACAGCATATAATATGAATGATCAGAGGCCGTCGTTGAAGCTGACGGTTGTAATGAGGAAGGCAGCAGTGTGCTGTGCTATGAAATCTTGTCAAATGTACTCCGGATGGAGCATGAGGTTCATTTTCGCTATGGTGATTTCGAATAGAAACATTTTCTCCAGCGCTGGTGGCTTTGTAAAATGAGTTACGCTTTGTGCAAAAATACGTACATTATTCCTCAAGGCTTACTCGTGCATTGTGAGAGCAGCCATGCGTTGATGACAGGCTGCAGCAAATTGATCATACCAGACGTATGATGAGTTCATGACAAGTGAATGTTGGACGACATCTGCTCTTCCATAGTAAACATGCATGCATGGCAAGATCAGTGTTTAGTTTAACAGTAACAAGTACACACACATACTTCCTACTGCAGTCACAGAGAACTTTTCATTTTGTTTCCCAGAAATAGGTCAACAAAAGTCAGATTGGATTTCAAAGTGTACGCATCTGATCATACCTACTGCGGCATTTGTATGTACGTCATCAATCAGCCTGTATGCACATCATTTACTTAAACAAGTTATGTGGCTGATTTTTTTTATCCTCGCTTTGACTTGGAATCACTTATCAAGTGCCAAAATTACCAACAAATTCTTCCCTTCAAGAGAGTAGTCCGGAAAAATTTTGGGCTAGGATGTAAACTCATGTTCGAAATCAAGTGGATTGTGGGAAAGATGTGGAGCATGCCCGGTAGGAAAGTAGCCCGCTTGGGACAGCATGTTTTAATGAGTGCGAAGATTGGCAGCACTGAAAATGAGAGCCTGAGAGGGGCAATTATGAATTTTATCCTGTTCACAGTCATGTCAGTCTGCACACACAAGCAGGCAAGAGAGCTCATTATTCATGAGCGGAAGGAACATGTTGACATGTGAGGGGCGTGTATATCGGGGGAAATTGATGTATGCCGTACGCTGCCGTCTTGGATTCCCCACGTAAACACAGCACGTTCCATGTCGTACACTACCGACAGGATTATATAAAAATTAGCATTTTAATTTTAATCACTACTCCAGGCCGCTTACTGTGTCTCAGTTGAGAATATGTAATCTGATTACGACTCTCCCCTTCAGTCTCTTCAACCCAAGAGCCTCTCTATGCGGTAATATTAGTGGCACACAACTGAATACTTTGAAACGAAGCCATATAGTATAAAAATTAGTCACTTTCAAAGAAGCCTATGACCAGTGTGTGGATGCGAGAGAGAAAAACAGAGAGAGAGAACCGTGAGCGGTGGTGTGAGAGTTAATTATCCTGTTAACTCCGTTTTCATTATTCCTTCTTTTCTAGTAAGCAAAATAGTCTAATTTATCCAACACTGTCCCAAAGCTTTGCTTCCTCTGTGCCTAAGTCCTAACGGAAGGTAGTGAATCAACTTCCAGCAGCATAGAGCAAGCTTTTTGCTATTAAATGGGATTATGGAGTCATTCTGTATGCAAAATGTGCCATAGAAATACAAACAAGGAAGCCCTCTGTTTTTTAACTCCTCTTCTCCTCCTCTCTTCAAAATAAAGTAATGACATACGTGCCGTTATTTCAGTTCTTGCTATACAGTAGTCGGTATGACTCGAGTGTTCATACATGAGTTCCTTGTAAGTTTATACGCGCCATACAGCACTATGTCGCGCGCGGCTTCATTTTATCTCCCAACAGAGTGCCGTAGAAAAGCATCGGATGAGTCCTCGTGTATGCTTCTACTCGACCCTGGTCGCTCATATAAATACCAATCTCTTGTTCCCTGCACTACTCTACTGGCTGCCGCTGACATGTGTATGCTCTGTGCAAACGAGAACTTTACAGCAAGTCAACAGCTCCTCGAGGAATAAGCAAAAGATCTTGATAGCTCTTAAGGCAACATCCACTTCTGAGCTTTCCTTAGCCATTTCTTCTTCATGTTTAAGCGTATAAAAATGCATAGCTAATATTTCACCCGAGGCTTCTTGGGCGTAGAGAAATGGGGTAAATTACTGAGTATCACACATTTATTGACACAGTTACCTAGTCGTTACAAAAAACTCTGATTTTTCAGCTTGATTCCGAACCATTTGGTTAGCAATAGTACAAATTGGAGTAAGGAAGCAGATTCTCCTTTCATTAAGTCAAGAAAACCATCTTCATGCTTTTAGCCACTGTAGAAGTAGCCGTAGCTACACGGCTTCTAAAATCGTCGTGGTTGGTTTTGGCACTTTTCATGGGTTTCCACTAATAAAGCAAAAGTGGACCTCTTCATTGCTTGATTTTCAACAAAGTTGCGTCAAGTTTTGTCCGTTCCTGAAAATCAGTGCCATGCACTGAAGTGATCTGACAATAAAGCAAACTATAAAATATAAAAAAATATGTTGCTAAGGATCAGGGCGTGTGGCCCAAGTCACTGGCTCCAAGCGGTTTAGTGCAGTACCATCTGCGCCATCTGCACGTGTCCATTTTGATCAATTTTTTGCGCACCACCTAAAACGGAGGAAATAGTTTTTAATCGTGGAGTGCAAATCCGGCGGTTCCTGAAATCGTTCTGCTCTGGAGGTTTCATTTCGAGGTCTTGCGCGCTGCACCAAAAGTGGTCTTTAGGAATGGTTTTCCGCCATTTCGGCAACATCCATCGCTAGGGAAGGATCGTTAGTTGGCCACATTGTATAATGTGATGCTGTAGAGGTCGGAAGGGGTTCCGTATGGATGGTTGTTGGTGCTATGGTAATGTTTCGTGTTGTTGTGGGGGTGTGGGTTAAAATGCAACCTTGCCGCTACGGAGACTGCATTGCCTGCGGATTGCGGGACATTTGTATATTAATTTGTCTTTATACTACTGTAATTTAGACAATGCCACGGTTGTATTGTCCGTTAACTCGGATATATTGACTGCGGAGTGAAAGCCAAAAAACGGCTACAATAATTACATCTTTGGCGAAAGTCGCCTCAAACGAATAATGTAATACTTGCCATGGAGACAGCTATCGTCACAGAAACACAAGCACGTACGTAAACGCACACACCCTTTCACTTTCTCCTTTTTTTATGGTGAGTCGTTTACACAGGAAAAATAGAGAAATTTTATCAAAAACAAACGAACGAATTTTCCATACATGTATGTGAGGAGTAATACAGTAAAACAAAACCGGGATTTTATATTATCCAGACCAGCTCTTCCTTACATTGAAATCATCTAAATGATAGTACTGCCAGTCGCTACATTCTACTTTCGGCCACTGCAGTTTCATATTATGACAAAAACAGTGGAACAGAAAGACAGGACGAGAGAGAAAGGGGAAATATAAAAAAAATTACATTTTCACTGACATGACTCTAACAACAGAAGGAGGCAGATTCTCCTACCATTACGTCAAGAAAACCTTCTTCATGTTTTTCTGTCACACACTGAAAGCGGGAAGCTCATCTCTCATAGCAGTTTTCCCGAAGGTTGCACAACTGATGGCAAAGACAAGTACGTTTTGAGCCAGGACAATGCAATGTGAGGAACAGGAGTGACATCAGGTTCTTTATGATGTACGAGAGCTGCTGGGTCCGTCAGTGTGCAAGTAAAGGATATATTTGCGTGTGCACGTGCACCTTGACTCGCTCCATCACCATCATGCAATCTAATTATGGAAGAAAAAACTCGAAAGGTCTCAAAGAAGAGTGAAAGTCAGTGGATGAGTTATGCTGAGGGACGAATACTTCACTTTCGATATGTGTCATCTAAAGCTGCAGAAATCAGTCCTTGAGTGTGGTGAAAGTGGTGGATTAACCATCATACACTGTCATGTTTCTTCCATGACAATACTCTTCTCTTGGCTGACATGGTTTCGTGTCAAGCCATCAAAATATGGTCTGACAGTGCACTGTAGCGCAAAAGAAAGTAATGAGAAAATTCAAAGTACCCTTCCTTGCCCTCTACGGACAGGTTGATTGCAGTTTTAAACGAATAATAATGCTGTAGGAATTAAAATGGGAGTAAATTAGACTCAGCGAGCCGTTAGGTCATGATTGATTTTACCAACCATAAAGTTGTTGTTTTTATGGTGGAAAATTACAGGCATGCCAGGTGTGTTACGCAAGAATACACATAGACAAACACACAACCGTATGCGAATCAATTTCAGAGTTAACTGACAGCTTAGGAATGAGATGCCAATCAACATGTCAAAACTTCCAATTTTCCCCACACTGGTATGAACACTATTGGCATGAGTGGCCAAATGAGTAGGATGTGAGTACCAAGAGATAGAAAAGAAGGAACCTCGGGAGAATGACTCCAAACCAAATAAACAAGGTGATCAAAATAGCTGTAGCTCCTTTGTCTCTGCTCAATGGTATACACAGGGTGTCCAACGAGGTAGATTACTTCTCTGTTTTCCTATCTTTCTGAACCAACTCATGTGTGTAGTATGTGCCCTTTACAGCCTGACTGGCCGCTCTAACTCACTCAAGAGACGGCATGCTCAACTCCTACATCCGTCACTTTTCTTATTAGTCCAATGCATCCATTGGACAGGTTAGCATGTGCTGGAGCAAATCCACGAATCTCTTCCCTCACCGTCACTCTCTCTCTCTCTCTTTCTGTCTCGTGCACACTCTCACACAATTACTTGATACTTTGATCGTGTCCTCCTAATGGCACAAGTGAGCGATAAAATCCCATTTTGTGTCAATTCATAGAGGAGACAAGCTAGTGCCATATCATTACGTTATTAGAGCGGAACGTGTTTTTGTAGCAGCCTCCCTCCCTTCCTCGTCGGAAGTTGCTCGAAATTTCTTACTTATCAGAGCAGAAACACCCTACTAATGATGACGGTGAGTGGACCTTTGCATCCTTTCTTTGGTTTCTGCTTTCAGTTTTACTCTGACCATTAGCTTTTAGTCGGGGAGCCCCTCCTCTACTGATTTATTTGAACATGTAAAACTTTCCATGTTGCAATTGCCCAATTTCATACAAGTATACCTAGACCCCCAGTCACTTGTTTGAAATAAAGAAGAGTTCTGTTTGATAGTAAATTAATGGAGAGTTATTGAATAGAGCACTGTTGAAGAAGGTCGCCAAAAAGTAGCATACAAACTTTACTTACAAAGGGAGAAGAATGAAGTTGCGTAAAATGAAATTTACCTTCGTTTGAGATAAAAGTATGGAAGGTTTCCCACCATTTTCATCATCACTATAGTGGTCATGGTAAACAGGTTGAGCATGCAATGGCAGTGAATATATTCGCCACCTAAATGGATAAGAGGTGGTGTTAGTGGATGTGGTGGTAAGAAGGAAATTGCAGGCAAAATCACGACACAAATGGATGCAAATAAGTAGTGCCTAGCAAAACTCATTTTATGACGAGTCTGCTCTAACCTTAAGTTTCGTCTGCTTCTCACGGGTATAGATTGAGTTGAAAATGGAAGAAAAGGACTGTGACGACAAAGGCTGCTTTATGGAAATTAAGGAGAGGAAATTACAAAGGAAAACGAAATGATTAAATTTAGCTAGAGAGGTTCAGAGAGGCATGTATCAAAGGTGCCCTCTTGTATAAATGGCCCTCTTCTCGTCATAATTACGGCGAGAAGAATTCTCTTTCTTTCTAGATCCCTTCTAAATAGACTCTTGTCAGGGAGAAGAGAATAAAGTAAATCAGGAGACACACCTTCCCTATCTCTGGGATTGCTGGCTGAGAGTGAAAGCTATTTTCTTGTCCCACAGTTGTCGACGTAACGAAGGGGTATACTGTCATATATAATTACATTGTGACATATATATATATATATACGACATTAAGTGTCGACGTTCACATTGTTGTAAGTGTAAGAGGCAGTGGACTCTTATCTCTCTTGTTGTGGTAGATACCTTTTGCACTTTATATGCATAGGCATGTTAAGTACCCACTGCTGAGTGTCGACTCCTTGCACATCCCGCGTGCGGAGGAGGCATTCTCTTTTCTTGGTTCCTAAAATAAATTATTATTAGACATTGACGTACTTAGGTTACCTATGTAAGGGCCCAGGTCCAATGTCACATCAATGATTCTTTTTTGGCGTTCTTCGGAGACTCTGTTTCACGAACATTATTAATCTGAGAGACTGTCGGATACTCTGCTGCTATTAGTATAGTTAATATCATTTATATTATTATTCTTTATTCTACGATAAATAAATCGTAGTCAGTTGTCCTGAAGTATTGTAGTATTTCGTAAGTGATTTCTCCATTAATTACGAGGCACTTCAGTTACGCCTACTCGTCTGTTAACGGTGTACGCGTTATCACAGTGTTAACGGTGTACGCTTTATCACCGTGTTAACAGCGTACGCGTTATCACCGTATTAACAGCGTACGCGTTATCACCGTAGTTATCAGCCCAGAACTACATACACAATACTCAACGAAACTACATATCATATTTTTTATTGTGCATAGCTTGCAGATACAGTCACGTACATAACGCGGCGCTAAAAAGTCATGTATGCATCTCGAAGTTGAATTAATTCAAGGTGTTCTGACTTTATCATTTTCTCTCAGCAACCAACTTCACCAAAGTAGTTGAGCCCACAGTATCGTGCAAAAGCAATCCTCCAATGCGTCCTATTAGAAATATATCATAATGTTGCATATAACAGAGCCATTCGTAATGATTATAAGTGCGGGTAATCTATAGGATTGAATCTAATTCTTCCTAAGTACATCAATTTCATGTCACAGCATCTTCACAATCTTGTTTGACAAGCCCAGCAGATATGCCAATGGCAATGAAGGGATTTGTACAAAGAGATACTTTCATTCCTGTTGACTCCATTCAGTGTCACAGTGGGAGGAATTAAAGGAGTAACTTCCCTAGATTCCCTATCCGCAAATCTGTCGAGGATTTCCTCAGAGGATACAATGCCATGAACGTCTCTCTCTCTGTCAATGAGACTTGTCACCTCAGATATGACTCAGCATAGACGGTTACACATATGGAGAATCCTTTCCTTTTCCTAAAGACTAAAGTCTTCTCATTATTCCGATGTCGGAACATGGCCATATAACTTATCTCCCGGCACTGTCTCGACAGCCTTTCCGACCAAGCTCCCATACATTCAACGCAACTGCAAAAATCAACACCAAGGCATTCCTTTCCGTGTGCAGGCCTTATGCAGGGATTTTTATTAGTAGTGAAGGGTAAGATCTGAAAGGAGAAGATTTGTGGATGGGGCGGAAATGCCGTTGACTGGAGCACCCAGAGGTGCTTTTTAATTCCGCTCCAATTGCACCGATGAGGACTTAAGTAGAGATTCAATATGGGGGAAAGGGCTCAAGAAGAATCTGACATTTCCTCTGTACAACTCTCGTTTGCTCTCAATATTAGACCAATTTATCGTCAGTTTTTATTTATGATTACATACAGAGAGGAGCGAGTCGGTTGGATCGGCTCCCTTTTGTTTTCTTTTGCGAGAGGATACAGCAGGAGCGAGCTGAAAGGTGAACGCTTTCTAAGAGTAGGCATACCTACATTGACTAAATTCCTCGAAATTGGTTCTCGAAAATTCAATCGGCATGATGCTCTGGGGCTTCATCCCTTGTCTAGAATCAGGGGACTTAAAAACCTTGTGGAAGTAATGATGCTAAAGCACAAGTATTCATATGCCTCTTTGTTGTTCTTCCGTCTCTGTTCCTGCAAATAAATTCTTAGCTCTTCCCATACACCACACATGGAATCCGATTACCGTTGTGGAAAAAAATGGCTAGACGGACGAGAAAGACTGGAGTTCCTTTCATTTTTGAGTCGTACGTATACATGTATATAGTATATCATCCTATACACATGTTCTTCGTGTACCTTTATTTCCTATCCACTCTGTCCGTGCTACCTTTATTTCCTGTCCATATTCATATTTAATTTTATGAGTATCATGAGCATAACAGCATATTGGTTGTGTATTTTTCGTCCATCCATGCCTACTAATATGTCTCAGCAGCGCCGAGTACATAAAGGAGAGCAACTAATGACTAGGATGAGGACCAACGAAGCTTGTTACTGTCTCCAAATGGCCATGCATAGACAGATGTGACTGACTACCACTGAGATGTAGGGAAGAAGGGAAAGATTATTTATTTTTGCCGACGAAGCAGTAAATTTTTTAAGAGGCAATTCAGCAAATCTAATCAGCAATAAAATTCCCTTCAAGCTGCATGTAACCTTCTGTTGCTGCTTGACCTTTTGCGTGTTCCTTCAATTACCCCCGCATCTACTTTTATGACTCTTAGACCTTACCCATGAATAGACTCACTTTCTTGGATTTAGTATTACTTGAGCAGACTATCGACAGCAGTCGTTGTACTTGTCACATGAGAAGACCGTCCTGAAAAAGACCATCCTCGTCTCTTCTCCTCATTTCCAATATTCATCCGTCTCACGACAAACATTAAGTGTCACCGAGGAATATAATTTTACTTAAAAATCCTGACCACACACGCAACCTTTCCTAATAAAATATATATCAATGTTCGTAATTCTTTTATTAGCTCTCAGCTAAAGGTGCACTCACCAGCCAATAGCATTTGATCAATGGCTATAACAACATGTTTCGTCTATATTACAGGACGGAATGCCATCACGACGCAGATGCTTCTGAAGGAGCTAAAGAATAATCTTCATTTCAATGGCAACTCCTTCTTCCGACCTACTCTTGAACACACATTTGAACATGTGTAGTCAGTGGAATGACAACAGGGACTGAAGTTTGTTTTCTTCCTGGTGCTCAAAAGTAGCGTTACATATTCAGTAGCCCCCATATGCTGATAGGAGAATCCTCAAAGGAAACATGCAATCTTATATTAGCGTGAAATTAACCACAACAACCTCGGCCAGGGATAGTCTGTCCCGCAACACACGCAGAAATTTTCAACAGGTTTATCGGACCAAAGGAGGTATGCAACTAATTTATGCTAAAGAAATTCGTTGCATCTAGCTTGCTTGAGTACCAGAGTACGAAGCCTTGGTTGTACCATTTTTAATGTGGCTTAAATACCATGACACACCTAGTTGAATAGATTTTGTAGTAAACAAAAGATTAGCATAAAGTGCTCAGCTCGTGCAATTCCATCGCTACTACAGAGAGAATCTTTTATTTTCTAATTTCAGAGATCCGACGAGCAGCGTGCAAGATATACATGCAGAAAACAACTGCCTTTTTATTCACACAAGTGGGAGTAGGAGCACTGCTGGTGGGCTACACCATTTTAGGTGCTATTATATTCGTGGAGATCGAGTCACCGACGGAGAGTCGTCGACTGGCGGAAGTGAGACTGTTAAAAGAGGAAATTGTGGGTCAGCTCTGGAACGTGACCCATTATTACAACGTCCTGGACACAGGGCGCTGGAGGAATGAGGTGGAAACGATTGTGGAGAAATTCCAACATGCACTAGTGCGAGAGATTCGACTGGGATATGATGGATCATCCGATCCCATCTGGACTTTCCCTTCCGCTCTCATGTACTCACTCAGTGTGTTTACAACTATCGGTAGGTGACAGACACAATAAATTATTCGTTTCCTTCTTTCTTTTTGTCCCGTGTTCCTTACATACGCTGAGACATCCACCGTACACGCATCTCTGTCCTGTCACCATTAAGTCCAAAAACTTTTTGTATGTCTCCCTGCTTCTTCGTTCTCTCCACTCGTAATACATGGGTAATACACAAAAGCACGCATATCACCTACTAGTGTAATTCAGCGAAGAAAAAGGAATCACGTTTTATACACCCCGACACAAAGGAAATCTCCCTCTCCGTCCACGTACACACACAGACCTAAAGACACATTAACAGGCGAGAGAGACACATGGCAGCGAGTCGTTGCATTAACTTTGCCAATACAACATACATTCTGCTGACTTTCTTTATCCGAGCTAAGAAAGCTAGAATCACGACTTGGGAATTCCCGCAATCTCTGTCTCTTCTGCTTTACTTTAGTAGCTCATACTAAATCCGCGGCCTCTCAGACTTCCTCGCAAGTTCGATCATCACATACCCATTGCATTATACAGATTTCCTCATGCAGTTCGTTTCGAAACGTCCTGTCGCACTGACATAATAGCTTACTCCTGTAGGTAATTTCTCTCGGTGATAAATGAGCCTTTAAATGGAACAAGCGAAAGAGTAAACAGATATGAGGGATTTCCAAGTGGCCATGAATATATGCATGTGATATCGGAGAAGACAAACTGATTTTGTGGCTATTTGTTTGGATGGATATATATAAAGCATGCCTGTGTTCGTCTTCTGGCTTTCAGGTTACGGAAATTTAACACCGAAGACAGACTGGGGAAAGGCTTTGACAATGTTTTATGCCTTGTTTGGCATCCCATTGCTCCTCTTGTACTTCTCAAACGTTGGACATTTCCTAGCAACAAGTCTACGAAAATTCTACTCCTCTTTCAACCGGTGAGTCCATTGCGAGCTTTCCCCGTAAATGTCAAACTTGTGGCACACAATGCATCTTCAGCCCACACGTCCGTCTACGATTCTACTATACTCTCAAGTTCCACACATTCTCATGGAAGCATGGCAGTTGACAATTTTCGTGGCAAATGTTTCACAGATTCCTGAATCCTGTTACAGATACACATTGTCATTCCGTGTTTTGCTTTTCAGCCGCATTGAGTAGGGATTTAAAGTTCATTGTCACATTGCCTTATAAGGCCAAGTTAATTTTTCCCAGTACTTTACAATCACTGAACGACAATTGGGAAATTCTTAAGAAATTAAGCTATAAATAAGTAAAACCACAACATTTTATGTGAATTGTGGATATGAAGCAATTGCTACTTTGTTGCTTGCATGGTAGTTTATTTGAAAGGTTATTGTTGAATGCAGGAAATTCATGCCATGCTATGAGTGCTTTGGTGGCAATAACGTGAGCATTTGTCTTGGAAATTTTTAGATGTAGGTCCTCCATACAGAAAATGAAGACTCGAAGTAGGGCAAATCGAGGAGAGAAGACAGGAGGTGACAGCAGAGAGAGTGTATGGAAAGCTGATACTACTGGTGGTAGTAGGGGCCCTGTTCAAAACATGAGCGCTCCGGTGCCAAACATCGAAAATTCTGCTTGCGCAAGTTCTAGGATGGACCTTGTGGAGTCTACGGCAGAGGATAATGAATACAGAACTAATGACGTGACAATTCCAATATCAACGTGCCTGGCCCTTTTTTCTTGTTACATTATCATGGGCTCTGTTGTATTTTCGTGGTGGGAAAATTGGAATTATCTTGATGGATCCTACTTCTGCTTCGTCAGCCTCGTGACCATTGGTTTCGGTGACCTTGTGCCTGGAAGTACAGAAGAATCCCGGAGAGACTACCGAACTGTTGGTGGGCAACTAATTTTCTGCTCCATCTATATCCTGGTTGGAATGGGAATCATGGCAATGTTGTTTCATCTTACGCAAGGTGCTGTTTATACACCTGTCTTCTTAAAATAATCTCTCCGTTTCTGACAGCCCTATTCCCAGATATTAGCTTAACCTAATGGCTACAATGTGCCTCATGCACCAACCACCGCAATGTACAACTGGACACATGTATCTTTATTCTTTTGTACAGAACGATTCTTCATAATGGCAAGACGGATTGGGGAGTTCCTGCATCTTCTGTGAGTCGATGTACCAATTTCATCCTACCCTGGTGATGGAGAGAAAATCAAGCCAAGCGATTACAACTTGTGGGCTATTGTTCACCCTTCAAGTAATTGTATCACAGATATCAAAGAAGCAAACGTCTTTGTAACAGCGTAATAACTAATGCTCGAATAAGATTCAGAAGTTTTTTTCAGATGCAAAAAAATTCATGATTGGCTTTTGAGTTCTGGTGGAGCACGTATGAAGTGTCGCCACGAAGCAGGATTTTTTAGGCTTTTATGGAACATATTACAGCAGTAAAGATAAGTTAAGGTTAAGTGAGCATGTACTGAGTGAGTAGAGGTGCGTGGTAACATCCAACGATACAATGTGGTTGGTGAGCTCCAACGGACATGACATTTTCGGGCCGGGATAAGCTTAAAAAGGCGCAGAAAATTTTGACTCCAACTCACGTTTAAACCTTTCAGCAGTAGATGAGCCTTTGTTTCATTGTGAACTTTGAGTGTGAACTTGTTCGGAGACACACAGTCTTGTAAGAAATATCTGTATCGCCATCGATACATCTCCAACGGCTCAGAAAAAGAAATTTATGTAATTACTTAAGTGACCAAGCGCACAAGTTAGGATTTGTTGTAGAGAAAATTGTTCCGATATTACTGTGAAGCCTTTACGTGACGACATGGACCGATTCATGACATGCAGTACAAGTTTCACGTCCCCATAGGATAAGTCAATTCAAGAGTATAATTTTTAGCCGCTTGAATTTCCAATCCCTTTTTTGAGGTTTGCGGCAAATTGGAGTCCCTCCCTTACCTCCGTGAAAAGTAACCAACTTTTGAGGAAAAACAAAAACAACGAATAAAAAATTCTCTCTCACCACTCAACTTGTGTAAGTCTTTCTTGTAGGGAGTTATCTATGTGACAGTAGTGTACTGTACTGTGCTGTACAGCACAGTTCCTAGACGTTTTCCCCCGTCAACCGCTTTTGTATAATATATTGATTTCCTCAAACTTTCTCAAAATATATATCACAAGTATGTTCGTTTTTCGGGAAATAAATACTTCACTCTTTATTAACCCTGACAGTTTTTGGATTCAACAGTTTTTATAATGAAAGCAAAAATTCATCAGTGTTAGCGGTATTTTGTTACTATTGTGAGAAGCAGCCTCCAAACTTTTTTAATCGCGGTATATTATAATATACGCGACTGCTGAAATCACCTTGTGATTCGGAGGTGTTCCTTCCGACGGCCTAGGGATCTTCAGGAGTGTTCTCCCGCAATTTGGCCAACATCAATCGCTAGGGAAAGATTTCGACATGTGCCTTTCAGTACTCTGTAGTCTGTAGGTGTTATAATGAAGGAGATAAATGGATGAACGTTTCTCGTTTTTTTTTCAAATTTTTTGTCAAGTGGGGAAAGTCGTTTCTTGCTTGGAGTGGATATGTGCCTAGCTAGGTCCAGATATAGTGAGTCCTCTATAGGTATGTATATGCATAAGGTTGTTTACATCATCTTCATCGCTACGGCAAACGTTTGTTGATTAACTCAGTGGAGCTTATATACGAGAATGCAAGCTCAATATTCCAAGTGAGATTTGTAGAGCAATGGTCAGGGTCATGAATATTGGATCCAGTGTATTCAAACTGGAACTGTGAGAGTTGAAACTATCCTCCGGAAGGGGTATTTCTCTGGAGGAGGTGCCGAGGGGTGTCACGAAAGGGGGTTACCATTCCGGAAAATTCAGGGAAATTCAAACGAACCCAGTGCAGTAATTTTTCTGTTTCCCCCAACATTTGAATTGGGAGAAAGCATTTTAAAATGCAAAACATGTGACTGTCTATTCCCCCAGAGTTTTCAGGCTGCTGTGTAACGGCTGCTTCAGCGGGAGAAGCTTGCTCCAATTTGATTCTAAATAGTAACTTAGTACTTCACAACACCAAATAGGTATTAGCCTAGTGAACACCCACGCACACTACATATTAGGCACATATGCGGGCTTCAAATTGTCCAGAAATATTCTTCCGTTCACTATGAGCAAAGTAGCAAACATTGCAGACTAACCTGAAATTTCTGTAGACTACAAATTTAGACGGAGGTTTCTAACAAGTTGCATGGAATGTTGCCAGATACGTGCACATAGTCCCGAATTTTTAGGTAGAGTCGACGATTTGACGTTATTTGTTCTTAAATATTGCAAAATCAATGTTCAGATATGTCTAGAATTCATACCTCCAAGTGGAATAATAGCAAACTCTGTATGCTTCGCATGACATTTTGATAGGAGGACTATTCATCTGGCTCTAAGCGGGAATATCATGAGCTTTATAGAGTTGCATAAAGTGCCTGTTGAAAGTTTTATAATGATTCCCCCTGAAGCTAGCATAAGTTTCTAGTTTGACTCACTCACTCAAGTCCTGACGTGATCCCCATCATTGACAAGATTGGACAGAGAACGTATCCTACAAGTTCCTTGTTCAGCATCTCAATTGAATTTCGTATAATTTACTCGTCATTATAGCTCGTCTTATTCCACTTGAAGAATGGCCAGAGCACAAGGAGCAAACAAAGCTTGCTACTTCCTTCATCTTGTTCTCCTTACCTCAGCGTCGGCCTTACCTCTTCCTTGCATCTTCCCTGCCTAGAGATATCCACGTAGTTACCACCTATTGTGCTTTTCGCTCAGCAAGTTCTCAGAATTACGACTGCATAGGACAGGATGAGTGAAAGTAAGTGAAAGTTTCCATCTCATGTGTCTCCTTACAGAGACAAACTTTCTCCTGTCCTTATCCTCTGAGTTCTACTAGATTTGCACATGATAATGCAATGTCTCGTTCCCTAGCAAACATACACACGTTTATAAACCTTGCTTTGTTCTCATATCTTAGAACTTACTTCAATTCATGGTAACTTTCTGCTCAAGCTGTACAGTGAGAAAGACTGCATTTAGGTGTCTATGAATGTGTAGAAGGTAATAAATTGTAACACGATGGCAGTACACGTAGTAGCTCTGGCCGTTGAAAGTGCGTAGCATAGGCGTCACTAGAAGAAGATATAAGACGCCATTCTATTGAAAGTAGAAAGAGAGTGATCGAAAAGGCTCAAGTGTTAGTTTTGTATTTAAACACGCAGTTTGGTACATTGAGCATGTATGATTTTTATAGCAGAGCGGACGTGAATACGTGGGGAAGAAGGGTCTTATTCATTCATAGATTTATTTGATAGCTTTCATGGTGAAATCTTAGACGCACCGCTGGGGCAGTTAGTGGCTTTTTGTGTCTGTCTGTGAGCAATACATAGAGACTCAATCGAAACCATCAAAAGCAGGAGGAGCGGAAGAGAATTCTTTGTTCCCATCGCTTTCTGTCTCTCACTCATTCTACTTCACGAGTAAGCAGTAGTGGTATCTTTTCTGGACAGGCTTATTTCATGTGTGTTTGCGTGTATTTATTTGGCAGCATTGCTATAGGGTTCTTCACATTGAGTTAAATGCCACACAGCTTTCTTCTTTCCGGTCTTTTCAGAAGTACCCGTCGGAGACCCTCTTAGCTGTTAGGTGGAGCAGATGGTCAAACAAAAGCAAAATAACCGCCGTTTCTGCCTTTAACTTCGCAAATACTTGGGCTCAATAAAGACACACCGTACGCACAACACATTCTCCATCACTCTTCTTCCTCCTTTCTTGCCTCTCGTCCACTGACTGGACTTTCTCCTTACGCTTTCTCCATATTCACTATGCACACGCCGATGGAAATGCTATCTCTACGTCAGTCTATAGAGTGATTATTTCCCAGAGCTTGTGAGACCAAAATTCATGGTCCTTTTGGAAAGTCTGAAAATAAAATGTACTGACCTACTCTGGTTGTTGTTCTTGTTCTTTGTCTTTTTCCTTGTTCGCGATAGAGAGAGTCGGGGAGAGAAGAAGTTAGCCGGACAATCTTGTATTAGAGTGGCTGTTTATGCTCCTCCTAAAGACTTATCTCTATGTGGGCAGCAGACAATAAAATTTCTTTTCAAATGTCGATACAATGTGAGAGGAACATGCTCGAAGAAGCTTGGAAAGTCTTGGGAGCTGAAAGAAAGATGGAAGAAAATCTAACATTTATCTTTCTATGCATTTGTATACATAGCAAGGCACATATGAAGCGACCTCTGACAATTTTAGCTAAGTACTTGCCCATAAATGTGCGTCGGCAGTTGGAGTGTAGCATTCGTTGCTGTATACCCTGTATACCTACGATTTTCTGACGCATCCAATAATTACCCAAGAAGGAGGAAGTGATGCCGCTCTGTAACGAATGAAAGGAATTGGAAGAAGAGTGTCAGGCTTGTAGTGTAGAAATGGCTAGCATTAAGTGTGTTGGGTTAAGAGGGAAAAGGGGTTAGGACCGGAAATTAAAGGCTCTTTTGTATTTTCTGGCCGTAGCGTTGTATTTCCTTCATGGTTCATATAATGGTAACTAGTGGCAATTTCGTACAGTATTATCCTCATCGTGCTTCATTTTGTCCCCACCATTACACCGCCTGGCTGTATTTCTTTCTTCACTACTTTAACGTCGTCTTCATCTTCGTCTCGTCAAAATCATCATATAGACACATATATATTATATATATATATATATATATTTGTGTATACATACACCACCAGCACTAACCATGTCATGATATTTATTCTGCACAACTGGGCCCATTTTCCTGATTGTATGCCCTTCGATGCCTCCTCTTGGTATGCAGTCTCATCATAAACTGACTCTTCAAGCTCTTGACATATAGAAACTTTGTGTCATTTGGAAACCAAGATCCTCTAACTGAATTCTCCCTCCGACCGAGTAAACAACTACTGCTAAAAAATAAACGTCATTTCGCCAATAATCCAAAAGCTGAGGGTAATGAGCAAGGCTGCTTCCAGAAACCTGTAATTTTTTTTATTTTACTGTCTGTGCGTGATTTTCCAGATTTCCCTATCAAGGGTAGACAGGCGAAACAAGGCTTATAACTTTAGAGACAATGTTGACTAATGGCCGACCCGATGTGATAGAGCTTAGAAGTTGTGCAAATATGTCACAGGAAGTGGGTCTTTTTCTTGCCACATCATGCGTCTTTTTTCACGTACACATACCTACAGTAATAGGACAATGTTTATGGTGAGACGTATGTACAAGTTGAGAGCTAACCTAAGGGGTTCATTGTGCGCAACGATCCATCGTCGTCAGGAAGATGAAACTGCATATTTTCCCTTCTGAGCTAACATTTACTTTGTTACACAAGGCATGTCCATAGTAAAGTAAGTTGATGGTAAATTTTGAGCTTCGAGAAACACTGCAAGTTACCCATTCAAAAGTAAGTTCAACTAAATCCTTAATAATAACACAACAATCTTGCACATTCAGTATAAAATCTCGGGTTTAGACCATAATGCTGCTTTTCGAATCTAAATTTCCCGTTAGAAACTTCCCTTTTTCCTCCGCTCATTAAGCCACCCACATCCCAAATGGTTCTACTTGTCATCGTATTTTGATGGTAGAGGTGACGGAAGTGATTTTGAAAATGATGATGGGTACCATACGGTGGGGAAGACGAGCTCAAAAGTATAGTAATAAAATATACTGGTAACACGGCGTTCCAATTTGTTCAAAGGAAACGTGAAATTTCTTTGGGTCATTTACCTCCTATCTTCCCACTTCTAGATACATCCTTGGAATAGCTCTATTGAACAATAATTTCCCACAAATGAGCCCCCTTCATTACTACGGCTACTGTGTGCGTAATAAGAGCATATATATAGAGAGATGCATTTATGAGGTCGTAATCATCGACAGTAATTTTTAGCCGCGGTAGCTTTAGCTATGTGGCTTCTTAAATCACCCAGGTCTGTTTTGACCGTCTCCGAAGACTCCCGTGATAAAGCAAAAGAGGTCTTCAGGATTGCTCGATTTCCGTGAGACTTGGGACACTGCGTTTATATGGATCTTATCCTGGTTCTAGGTCAGTCGGAGGAGTATTTTGGGTGTGAGGGTCGCCTGTGCGAGTCCATTTTTGTCAATTTCTTGCACACCTTCTAAAGACAAGATTTGTGGTTATTAGAGCACTTAAGCAATACTTTGGTCCATTGTGTGGTAAAAATACTTTGGTCCCGCCCTTCGGTTAGTTTTAGCGTTAGAGTAATTTGCAAAAAGTTCTTAAGCACACATGACGTTAACGCTAGTCCAAACGCTACTCCCATTTAACTGAATTTTAAATTAAGATCTGAAGCCTTATTTAATTAAACTTGCCACTGAAATTTCAATTTAAACCTTTTTCATCGTTTTACGCCTTGTAAATAGAGTTCTGCTCTTTTTAACAACTAAATTGAGTTGACATAACGAGAGCTTTTAAGATATTTAAGAAGTTACATCACAACTAAAGCCAGTTTTGGAATTTGGCGTAAGCTTACTAATATTTACAGAGGTCAAAGGTCAAGTCACAAAAGCAGGGTCTAGAAGCCAAACATTGGTCAAACGGAGGTCACCATAATTTTTCTCGACCTCGAAAACCCCAGGAACTTGCTATCACCCATTCTGGTTTGTCATTTCAATTTCGCGACCTTTGACCTCGATTTGCTGGAAAACTGGACGGTCAAGTTGGCTGATAATCGGTGATTAGGAATAGCACACCAAGAACTTTCAGATTATGTCAAAATAATTTTTCGTACGGTGGCAAACCCCTAAAATTGGGGTCAGGTCACCAGGGGTCAAAATGAACTCTCGGTGGCCTCGAAAATTTATCCTAAAAATTTGGTTTCCTAGGGTTTTAGAGGTCGAGAAAAATTATGGTGGCACTCGATTGGCCGAATTCTAGCACCTGAAGAAATGAACTAAGTATCTGAACTTTGACCCCTGCATATCTTCTCAACTGATGATCAAATAAAAAAACTGACCTCACCATAATTTTTTTCGACCTCGAAATCCCCAAAATCCGTTATTACTGTTCCCGGATTGTCAATTCGGGAACGCGGGAAACGTGACCTTTGACCCCGTTTTGCCCTAAAACCGGACGGTCAACTTCGATAAAACTCTGATAAAAGGAAGAGGGGACCAAGGGCTTTCGAATGATATGCCATACAAATAATTCTAACGGTGGCCAAATTTACATTACGAGTGTGCGGGGTCCTTTCCAAAAATTAATTTTAAATCGATACCCAATGAATTTTAGGACATAACAAGTTAAAAATTTTAAAGTTAAAATATTTATTATCATTTCGCACCATGTGATCACCGATGTGAAACATCTACGTTTAAGCACGGGTATTCAGGGCTGTTTGCGAAAATCAACGTAACACAAACGTAACGCGCGTAAACGTGAAAATTCCTATGACAATCCATGCTAAAATTATGTTTATACGATGACGAATATTCATGTGTAATAGCGCACAAACTGCCTAATGAATTTTTGTAGCCAAAATGTTTTTCAAAACTAGTAATTATTAGCATCATCTAGAAGCTAAAGAACTGAGGAACACTCGGTGATACTTTTTTTAACTTAAATCATGAACTTTGTTGATTTTACAGGAATTTGAGATGTTGATTCTTTGTACGCTGTATGAGCAGCGTCCGGCCAAAAATACGCTACGCTAACGCTTAGTGAAAGTACGGCGGACGTGTCATTTTCTACGCGCGAATCAAATAAATTTTATCGTTGGTGTTAGCGCACAAATTTTTAAGTGCTCTATTGTACAGGATGGGCCAGGGGAAGGTTCACAATTTTCAACCTAAATAACTTTTAGAGTTTTGAAGTTGTAGACATGTTAAGTACCAATTCTAAAACTAGTCTTCAAGTATTTGTTTGGTAAAACATTCATTAAAATTGGTCAGCAGGTGCCTGAGAAAAAGTTATGATTTAACATGTGAATTCGAGGGGCGCTTGCACGCCATTTTCGAAATGTTGAACGCCTATATCTCCAAAAATAATGATCGCAGAGACATGTGGAGCACATTTTTTGAAAGCTGAGAGCTCAGAGAATGTGTTTATACATTCAAAAGGTGACCTCAAGAGGGAACCCAAAGTTTAAGTATAATGTGTAGAGGCCGGGGGAGGAGTGGTTCCGAATGGGTGGTTGTTGGTGCTATGGTAATGTTTCGTGCTGTTGTGGGGGATGCCAGTTTAAATGCTTTTGGAGGTCGGAGAATTTATGAGTGTGTTGAAAAATGTAGAATTTCTTGCGCAACTCTAATTAACAGAGGAAAAGGGGTTTTCATTGTTATGTATATGATCTTGTGATGCTGAGGTGGTTGGTGAATTTGGTTGGGTAATCGTTCGTGCTTGGGGAACGTGTATGTCTTGCTGTGGTGGAGCAAGGCTTGCTGGTGGAGGTGGATTCAAATGGATTTCGAGCCCCCAGAATGTGTGTACGTACAGTGCACGACGAAAAAAGGTATTCCGCGTCGGTGGGGTGTGCTATGAGCACATCAACGCGTACCGTGGTGGTGGGTGGTTCTTAAGGTCGCGTAGCTTCAAGTGGTCATTGCATATAACGTTTGTAGGTGTAATAGTTAGAACTTATAATCTTATACGAAAGTTCAAGCTCTATCGTCAATGTGCTTGAATTGGTGTAATGGTCAGAGCCGTCATCGATCGAAACAATGAAATCGATGACCCGCAGTGTATAGAAGTAGCCTGTAAGTTTATTGAATATGTGTCGTCGAGGAATTTTATTAAAGCGTATTCAATGTGTTAAGGGGAATGGCTTGGTGCTTAGTGGTTAAGATTTGGGGCGTTCTGTGCAATGGCTTTAGAGAGAACTTATTTGAATCTGACTAGGGACATTTTTATTTCATCGAAAAAATATCCCACGGTAGCCGCAGCTTTGCTCGCGGACTGCGGGATATTTATGCTCTATCAGACCATGCACAAACTGCCATTTGTTTGTACGGAAGAATGTCAACGGAGGAGTCAGAGAACGAAGTGAGTGTGTGAGAGGAAAGGATGTCATCGCGTCAAAGGGAAACAATCACATCAACGTAGTGGCCTGTGGTGACGGGAAATTCTCTCCATTTCTCTGAGTTGAAAGCCATTGCATTTCCCACAGGGTCCATCCTCAAACGGACTTGCAATCCTCATAATCTCCGATGTTGTTTTGCTCTGACCTCTGGAAAACACCCCATAATGCATTTTCTTCATGCTGCATCCATGCTTGTCACTACAGATTATAAATTTCCTGAAGCTCGAAGATATCCCACGCTAATGGATTTTGACAAGGAAATACTATGCGGGAACACCAAGCTTGTCATATCCCTCAAAAGGGAAGCCTCATAAGCAATTTTACGTCACTTGCTTTCTCCTGTTTCCGTCGTCATAACCAAGTCTCGGTAAGCAAAGCTCATGGTAGAGGCTGGGCTTTGTGTGAGTGTAATATGCCTATGAAGCATTACGTCGTCGTCGTCGTCGTCCTATTTCATGCTTCAACTAATGTGTCTTCCGGCAGTTTGGTTTTACCACGTGTAGGTAGATATACGTTATATGAGGAAAATAGGCAGAGCACGAGGGATTTTATTGTCAAAAAACTGGTTGTGTTAAAGCTTTCAGTCCAAGGGTTTTACAGTGAAAGCGTTAGCAGCAGTGACTGGAAAACAGAAAGGAAAGGATTCCACCAGGTCTCCCACAACTTCCCCCTTTGACTTCGTTGAAAGGCTTCTTGTGATGGGTTGGAGATCATACGCGTGAAAAATTGTAGGAAACTTCATAGTTTTCTCCATGTGTCTCAACTCCTCCAGTCGTAGTTGATGGCGGAAGATAGTGAGGAGTAAACATGAATTTGAGCTCTATGAATTTTAAAGGCTGGCTTAAGATTTCTTTGCAAGGGAATTCGACAGTGGAAAAGAATATCCATGTATAAGTGTGTATGTGCGGTGCGTCAGACTGTGAGGACGTTTGGCCAACAATGTGTGCGGGGGCAATAACTTAGAGCCCTTTGCAAACTAGAAGAATCATACGTACCTAGTATAGTTGAGAATACGTAGAGAGTTGTAGATGGTGTAATATGAGGTCATAGATATAATAGGGATTTTCAGCAAGTCCAACGCGAGGAGAGATCATAATTGGAGAAAGAGCCGTCCTGAGAAATAGATTCAGAGAAAGCTAGCGGATAAAAATGTAGGGTAGAAACACTTCAAGTCCTTTCAGTTATACGATAGTACATTTCATCATCTTTACGACTGTCTAATTCTACCATGTGTTCGTAAAATCTGAAAAGTCGTCCTCTCCTCTTGAAAATTAGATGGAGAGAATGCTTGTGTGGGTGAGTGTATGTGTGGAAGAATAGTAGGGTATTCTTGCGCTTGTTAGCAAGTAATAGAGCTCACCTTGAGGCTGTAGTACTATATTACTTCATGCACTATTCTTTCGCGCTCATGAAAATAATTAGGCTTCTCATAATAATGTTTTAAGAGCTACTTCTGGACGTCATACAGAACGTCTGAGGGACCTACGCGAGAATATTCAAGAGAGTCTAATGATAAAAGAGCGCGAGATGGGAGGAATTAGGATGGAATTATTTCTAAGCTCCTTTCCCACTCCCTGTCTCCTTTGTCATTGCCGAAATCCTGGAATGTGCGAGCACAAGATAGAAAGCCGAGGAAAGGTACTGCAATTCGGATTATCTTTGCAGTTGTGAAAAAGATGGCCGTTAAATCCTGCCTTACCCGTAGACCTTTGTATCATTCCACTGTCCATTTTACTTATTGCCCACGCTCAACTTTAGGCTTCAACAATGTCACCAAGCAAAGTCAGATGCCTCAGTGTTAGCAGTACATTTAGGTTATTTTTTGGACAACTTTCTCTCTAACTGTGATTGAGAATTCAAACGAAGTCCCACTCATGTCATTAGCACTACAGATGATACCCTTCCAAAGCAGGTCTTACGACTGAGGGAGCAATTTGATAATACGCTTTGCTAATCCTGCCATTTTTAGCCGCTAGGGCAGGTGGTAACATCAGGTTGTGCTTCGTTATATTCTGCCAGTGTGAGTACGTATCAAGGCGGACGCAGCGGGAGAAATTTTTACTTCATTATGCTATTCACATGAAACTTGTTCTGTCTACCAAAGTTTACTTTCTCCTGTCAGCTGGTCCGTAGCACGTTAACTCTCTGACATTTTCAAGTTATAACGAGCTCTGTACACATGAGCACATTATGTATGTGCGGTGAAGAGCATGTGGATCAAAGGTTGTCGTCAAGTGGAAGACAAGAGTGACAATAATCTGGGGAAGGGAGCTTATTTAGATGGCGGAATTTCAAAGCGAATTCCAGCACTAAGTCCGCAGACCATGAAAGAGCTTCTGTCTCATCTCTCTCAGGAACACCAGTAAGGGTCGTTTGTAGGCTCACGTGCAAAATGTAGCTAATTTGGGAAGGGAATCCATTGAAATAGAAGAACCTATACTTGGTTGCGTATAGTTCTCGACTAGTCGTATTAGCAAAATCCTCAGATGCTAAAGAATAATCATAACAGTAATAGACGTAAGCAATAGTTGTTAGCTTACTATATGTATTCTGCTAGTATCAACTTGGACTATTGCCTATCATTTTACTAAGCATTAGAAACAATATGGCAAGCCTACAATGTCCCACAATGCGTAAAGTTACTGATGCTGCTGCTTCTGAAGCAACAGGCAACAATGACTCCGTAGGCACACGTCCCAGTAGGTTCCTTACTGTCAGAATACCAGTATAATAAGTCTACTCAATATTCGTCCAAAGTGATTATTGAGCTGTGTGCAGCCTAGGATTTCCAAGAATTTAGCGTGCAGGTTAATTATTGAAGGGAGTGTGCCACACTACGTGAGCCATTAAGCCTCACAATGCCGCTGCATGGACAGACCAAGTGGGCTCCTTTGTTCCTATTAGTCTTCATGGTCTTGTGCAAAGGAATGCACGTATAAGTGAGGAACCTTGGGGAAGTAAATCAGGAGATGACTAATGGGCCAGTGTAGAGGAACTAAGCTGGCGTCTGGGTGTGCCTCAGCGTCCTTTAATTTTGAGATGCTTTCTCTACAAGTAGATGGAAGAAGAGGATCAATTTCTTTTCTTTGAAATTCCAGACCGTTTCGTAAGTTGAGCATTATATCATGCAACGTGAAGCGGAACGTAACTTGACCTCCCTTGCGCCTATTTTCACCCATGAGCTCTCTCTCGCTGACTTTTCACCACACATGGTTGATATTAAACTAAGAGAGACACCAGTTTACAAAGACTCATATGAACGCACAACGCTCTGACTCTTTCTATTCTTCTCTCGTTACCCGTCCGTGTAATTACTTTAGTTTCTTTTTCCCCTCCTCTTATCTCATCCTCTGTTGAAATGACAATGTGAAGAGAAACTAGGGTTAAGGAAGTTGAGTTCTTTGACCATACTATTTTTTCTGCAACCTTTTTAGTTTTGCTGCCTGCCCAGCACAAAGCCGGATCTGGTTTAGCAGATCAAGTCTTTAATCAACACCAAGTCAACACACAGACATGCTGTCTTTTCCATAGTTTGGCTTCTCTGCAGATGATGATGATGTAATTTCCAATTAGACTGATTTCCTCATGGTCCTGGTCCTAGCGCTGCAGAGCTCATCTGGTTTATAGTATTGTACTTAGCCACTCATTAGACAATAAATCAACCGAAGGCATCACGAGGGAGCATTTGACGCCGACAGCCTCACTGCCGCCGCCCTTGGATCGATCAGTTACTTCATAGAAATGGTATCACTGACCACATGACAGCAAATTAATCTAAGCTTATAACAAGATTGCCCGTTTGAAAACTGACCATATGACTACAAGTCATCCCTTGTACTGGTGATTCATGCTAATTATCTTCTGCAGTTTCGTTTTAGTGTAGTCCCCAATGAGAAAACTGCAGTCTGCACAGAAGACAGGAGTTCCGTTATTTGCATTTCACTTTAAGCTCAATTAATTAGCAACATCGTTGAAGTATTGTTGTCAAGAGAATGCAACGAAGTCGCGTATGCTTCCCTCAGGACCTGCTACTCGTCCGATCTTTGTGCAAATATGACATCTTTGTTTACTGGCCCTCGTAATTTTTCATAACAACATAATCGAATGGGAGGAATTGGACAGCGAAAACGACCTTAAAAAGCTCTGTGTATTATGGACTTGTGAGAAGTGGGACGTATAGTCTCTCTTCATTGTCATGGCAGTTACTTATCCCGTATGCAATAAAACAATTTCAATTCATTCTTCCAACAGCAGTGAGAATTGTCATGCCAGCATGTCAGCGACTAATTAAAACTCGCCCTCAATGCCTATCCCGCAGCTCCTGATGCAAAATGACATGTCAGAAACAAGCGCTGAAAGTGCAGTCCTCCTTTCCATCACAGCGTACTGTAAATCAACTGACCTCCTTGTGACAACTGTAGCAACAAATTACATATGCATATAGAACTATAGACAAACCTAAAATGAATAAAATTACAAATAAATCAGACTCAACTATGAATAGAAATTTTGGCTAAAACTACTATTACTGTAGTATGGCGGTGGGAGTAGGCATTGGAATCAGTCTTGTACACTGAGAGAGCTGTGGGTGATAATAAAGAAGTAAATAAAGAATTATTGAGACTCAATTTTTGAGAAAGAAGCTCAAACTGTATTCCATTTATGCGGATCAGCCCATATGTTTCACAATTATGACAGAAAAACATTTTATGACTACAGAAATTCTTAGAAATCATCTCTTTCCTTCATAGCAAACTTTAGTTAGAGCTAACGAAAAAGGACTGGATTCACCCAGAAAACCTCCTATACTATCTCCCTTATGCCATAAAACGAGTCACGTAAGAATAATACAACGTTTCTGGAGCTTAGTAGTCGGTACGGATATAGACGGAAGGAAGAAGAGTAA
>JAQIWI010000169.1:0-56533 GCA_034698825.1 Deuterosminthurus bicinctus | reverse complement strand
CCCCAAGATTCCAGTTTCAGAATTGGTACTCAAAAGTGTCATAGCTTTAGAATGTGAGGAGTTATTCACGATCGAAGATGTATACTCTTCACCCGGCCACCCTGTATATTGCTACACCTTAAAAGTACAGGGTGACTAAGAAGCCATCCGCTTTATTATATTCCTTACATCCCACACTATTTCCTTTCTCTCTTTCCTCTCTCGCTGTGCCTCGCTTTACCTAGTGCTCTTACTCTTCCAGGAAGGACTTTGAGACGGATGAATATTTTAAAATCAAATGTCATAGTACAGATTTAATGTTTCCATACATCCTTCTTTAAGTAGTCCGTCAGTTTTTGTCCTGTTCCAGCTCATTGCCACCATTTGAGTTGAACGATGATGATGGAAGCAGCAGGATAGCTTAGTCTTTCCTCTCCCTCGCTCGTTTGAACAGTTTCTCTTCCTTCACTTTTCCTCTGTTTCTCTTTCTGTTTCCCACTTCCAGATAAAATCACAGATTCTCTGTCTTTTCTCATCTTCTTCTCCATTATGTATCTAAAGCTGAAGAGTTTCAAAACTCAAATGACTCTTCCTTCTTTTTTATGCGTCTTTGACTGTCCTCGCAGTTTCTCTCACGTCAATCCTCATCTATTTCTTATGGCGAGGGGATTCGGTGAAAGTGATTTCTGCTATAATTTTACCTGGCATTAGATTCCCCTTCATCCTCTACCAACTCCATGTACTCAATCTAGTCCCCTTGCCTTCCAGTAAGTTACACCCGTGGATCAAGTTAAAGACAGATCGCGTGATTAGAAGTATAATTTTTCCCTCTTCTTCTCCTTTGGTATTCGAAAGAAAACAAGCTGATATCTCCAGTGCTGGTGTGAGTTCTCTTAGGTACCCTGCACATTTCACTCTCGCCTTCATCAAAATCTTAATTCTCGCCAAGAGGGAGGTTGAAGGAAGACTCTCAAACTTGTGTCTTTGTTTTCCTCTTGCCCTTTTCTCAGAAATACACACCTGGCCCGTCTTTGTTGAATATGAGACCAGAGCTATTGCTGTAATGAATTAAAGAATTAATTTATCAAGCCAGTCGGCTGTGTCTCTTCATGCCCACACATGTGTAGGGGCAGAGGAAGAGAGTTAGAGCGAGAGAATGAGATGTAAAGAGCCAGAGAATTTCTACTGATCTCAGCTTGTTTAACTTATGCCTCCTTCCACCTGGTGTTACCGATGGTATGCATACAGATCGCTTCTACGCTTGAAGCTAGTCATACATACATTTCACAAACAAACACACGTGCGTACCTATTTGCTTTCCAGCATTAATATTGCAGATTCACCGGAAAGTGTGACTTTGTTGTTGAAAAGCATTTTAGTGCTGCACTACTTATCCCGAAGTATACGTTGATTTACGGGAAGTTGAATATGCTCGGATAACAGAGCTTGTGCTGTATCAGTAAGTGAGTGGGCTGGCTAGAAGGGAGGAAAATTAAATGAAGTTAACACTGCGAGAGAAAGAGACGAGATAACGGCAGGAAATTCAATACACAAGGGTTCAGTCCACGTGGAAGGTGAATATAATATTATTACGTACTTACTAGTGTAGTAATGCAAGTGAGTATCTTTCATACCCCTAAACTCGTAGCCACAACCTTGAGGAACTCGCTAACGATTTAATCACAGCCCTTTACGAATCCCTCATTCATCATAAATTCCGCGGTAGACAAAATGAGAGTGGTTGTCGTTGTGGAATTTATGAGGGAAATATGGAAGAAGGAAAGCCAGCAGTCCTTTTCAATGGATGCTTCTTCTCGGGGAAAGTACTTTTACGTCTACCCTGTCAATTGTCCGTCGTTCACATGAGCGTTCATTAGGACTGCCTCTACTGCTGTAGTGTATGCCTCATTACTGGAGAATATATTTTATTGTAGATTGCTACCTTTGAACAACCAGAGTGACCTAACAAGAGCCAAATGGCACATGTTTGTATGTTAACGTTGTATGATGTATGAGTATGTGCCATGTGTGTACAAGTGAAGAGTATCCAAGTGATTATTATTACTTCTCTCAAAGTTCGTGTGTCGCAGAACACGTGCGTTGTAGGTGTAATGGAACCCAAGTATAGTACTTGCAGCCTGAGGTCATTAAAGCTCATTCCTCCATTGAATTACAACCGTCATGCGTGAATGCTTTTCAAGATCTAAAACGCGTAGGCTTTTTCTTTTATGCACTGCACATCTCTATCATTCTTAGCCTAGGCTCCACTCACACATGCACGGCAACTTACAGGAACAGGGAGTGTAGTTCGTTTGATCCTAATGCTACTGTAATCTTATTTCCCGGTTTTAGCGCCTTTCCATGCCTCTGTTCTAGTTCTTTCCTATCCACATGTCTGTCAGTGCTCCACAGCAAAGGATGAAGAAGTAGATTAAAAGCTCCACATACACACGCTCACACACACATACATGCACTATTCTCTTTCTCATGTGTTCCAATAGTAGAAGTGCGTAACGATGGTTTGGTGGTCCTGCTGTCGTCTAATTGACACAGTGATTGCTCCTACAAAACCCAGCTGTGTACATGCTTAAGAGATCACATCCAAATCATCATCATGACTAGTAGCACTGGCATAGCTCTACATAGCCCCAATCATGTCTCTCTTACCATATGGTCATTTTCACCCGGGATGGTGAGTGAGAGGCAGGATTCAGCAGAGGGAATACGCAGCTTTTAATTTTGTATGTTGGTTTGAGTAATGATGTGAGAAGAGAAGGGGACACGTAGTGAATTCATAAGAATAATACATGCTGGCGGGTGGTGGTTTTGTACACAACACACAGAGTGACTGGAGACATCAGTGTGCTACTATCACATTGCAGGTCAAGTGCAACTGCCTATAGATGTGGATACACACATAAGCCATGAGCCATTCACAAAATATTTAAATGTTGAGAAGAAAAGTAGGCGAAGACAACGGTGAGACAAAAGGAGCAGTGGGTAAAAGTAAGATATATATACGTAGAATACCACAATACGGTAGCTAATTTTTTTTTCAAACCGGCTTGAGATGAAATAATTTAATGAGAATGAAAAATTTGATGAGTCATAACTTCTTATGTCTTTTGGCATCAAGCCAGTCCGTAGATGCATCGAAAATATTGTCAAGCGTTCAGGCACACGCATAAACGCACCCACATTCTACTTATATGGGCTCACTTCGTGCGCTCTTTCTCACATTTTCACAACAGGAGAGGATTCTAATAGTAAAGTCCTCAGCATAACACTCGGCTTGTTCTTGTTATGAGGGTGAAAAGAGGCTTGAATGAGACAAGTTCACATTGTGGATATCATACGCCCTCTTTTTCCATTGCTAAACTCTCCCATAAACATCCATCATCTTCAAAAAGAAGCATACCGACCATCTTCCATCCAGCAGCATCGCAGTCCAACCGCCGCATGATTATTTTTATTAATCACTCTGTCCTTTCATACACACGTATACAAGATCAAATCTGCACATCCTGGTTTTAAGGATGGAAGCAGTCATTGGATCGAAAATCCCTCAGACTCGAAAGCCAAACACAATGAGTTAGCCATGTAGTTGGAAATGAACGAACGGTCATAACACACGCCGCATGGACTTACACGCGAGCTAATGCCCTCGTATCCGCCTATGAACAACGGTTCACCACAACCAGTTAGGCTTTTTAGCTTACGCACACACACACACATCCAATGTACACGCATTTGGTTAATTATTTGGAAGAAATCTTCTATTTAGTCTGTAAGCGTTTGCTTACAAGTGCACGTTGTGATCGTAGAGACACGAGGTAAATTGAGCTTAATTGGAACTAATACTGTTATTTATCGTGCGGTCATTTGTTCACAAAAGAGCCATAAAGTTATTTAGCCTTCCCAGAGAGCGAGAGAGAAACCACGGCGGGTGCCGTTGCGCCGTAGTAATAAGTTTCTCTTAGTGAGTGCTCATAGTCGCACGTACCCCAAGCACTCATGCAAGACTTGCAGCTTGAGTACTATAAATGCAATCTTACCTGGTCTGTATAATGAAATTAATGATCCGACTGTTGTGGGCGTTTAGTGGCGGAGCCCAGGAAATATTTACGGAGCGCGATGTGAAGGAGGAAATCAACGGTCGTCCTGGGCGTTCGGGAACATCTGTAAGAGACAAAAATCAAGTGCGTTATTTACCATGTGCTCATATTTCACAGTAACAATTCAATACAGCAAGTTACTGCCGAATTAAGGGGAACAGAATGGAAGATCATGACTATGGTGTTGACACGTGCTACTGTACACATTAAAGCTTTCAAAATGACGTAATTTTTTAGTTTATTTGGGATTAACTGTCGTTAACTTAAAAGGGGCGTCAAACAACGACGAAGGTCATGTGTGAGTGAGATGTGAGATGAAGGGAAGATCGTGTTAAACTCATTTAATTTATACGTCTTTCGTAGTAAACTCTGGCTGCAGTATGAGCTTTGGATTACATAAGCCAGTTCCTCAATGCCCTCCTCAGTTATCCACATGAAAATACGGAGCAAGAGAAAGTTGATGCGACAGAAATTTCTTTCTCCCCAGAATTCCTAACAACATCTTATATTTGCCACTGGAGCATGGGCTGAGAACAGAGAAGTTGCTTCCAGCTAAAGGAACCAACAAGCACATGAGACGATGCATTGGGAACATTGCAAAGGGGAGATATGAATTTGAATAATGGCGAGTTTGGAAGCAAGAAGGTGAGTCTGGGGAAAAGTAGTTGTCAAAATAAAGTTGAATAGCTTGACTAGAAATTGAGAGCTGCAAATAGTGTATATTTCCATGGGAAAAGTCAGTGAGGGAAAAGATGGGGATATGCCCGGAGCGAATTCTTTTTGAGGAGTGAATAAAGCACAAGAGGAGCATCACGACGATGGTCATGGCAAAATAGGAGCACGATGAGGGAAAAAGAAATAAGTGTACATAGACAAACTCACTCTTTCATGCCTCCCTTACTTTTTTCTTCTTCCTCACTGTCAATAATAGACAGAAAGAAAATGAAAAAACGGTAAAAATACTCAACTTTTTTTTCTCTCTCCCCCAAATCCCATAAAAGTTGTTAGAATTTTCAATGTAAAGGAAGAGAGCGAGCGGAGAAAATAAAAGAACTCATCTATTGAATGTTCTTACAAAAAGAATAAGCAAGTCACACAAGTTCACCAGTCACCTCTTTGGTAATATTCAGAGATGACGAGTGCTACAAGGCCATAAAGGCCTCATGGAACATACACATTTGATGTCACAGACATGACTGCAAGAATTGTTTGGCATCTCCACTGGGATGGTCATCATCGTCATCCTGCCATCCATTCTATGTCGTCTTCATCATCATTCTCCTCCTTCTACTTTGAGGAAGTTTGCATGAAGGGAATCAAATGCATACGAAGATCCAAAAACTTTCCTCCTAGAACCATCCGTGCCGTCATCGTCATCAGGACTGTGATGACGATGATGATGAGCTCAAGTTAGAGAAACTTCTTTTTTCTCAACCTTTTGCACCCTGAACAAAAGCAGACGAGCTAAATAGAACCAGACCTCTAGCGGTGCGGTAGAGATATGAGTGTACATGATCAGCTTGTGCTGAATATGGATTATATGGAAGCTTAGACGGTAGTAAAAGGATTGATAAAAAATCATAATTTCCCTTCTTCACTGCAACATATAATAAAAAGGAGGGAGTAGGAGAGAGAGAGCTAGAGAGCTCTCTTATCAATCATATGAATAAAGTGGAGCGATGGAGGGAGACAAGTGAGCTGATGAGAATACGAAGAGAAGCGTATAGCGAGTGAGAGGGAGACGTCTGCCACTAATTACTCGTAACAAGATTCTCACCGCCCTTTACTCCGACTCCCGCTAAGTTGGCGTCTCTAATCTGAATTTGCATTGGAAATAACCGGCTTATCTCTGGGCAAAGACAGGACGACAAGCAAATAAACGACTACTTGTGCGCTATGCGAGCAAGCTGTGGCCCACACACATACAACCAGACTATAGAATCTAACTACGTCCGCCTTTAATACCGCTTGTGACATTTTGAATGGACCGACATTTCACCTCAACCGAGAGAACTTTTTCCAACATTTAAATGGCATGGCTTCCCTCAATCACTGTTCCTCGACAAAAGGATAATATGCTCTGTCAGTCCTTTTCCCTCAAGATTCCGCCATGATGACACGAAATTCACCCTATCTATCCCTTCTCCTCAGGCTTTCCACACACCCTCACAAGACAGATACAAGGAAACGTATGTAGTGCCACGATATATACACACACATAAGCCATCCAAGCATATCCGCTCCCTCTAATAAAATACCAAGCCTCAAGGTATCATATAGCCAATCAACACGACCTCTTTCTCTCTGTCTCTCTTCCATCGTCGTCCTACACTCGATTCGCTCACTCACTCACTCATACATTCCCCTTTAACTTCCCTCCAGTCACAATATTTGAGGGCGCCAGAAAAAATCTTTGATTCGCCAACAGCAAAATGAGAGAAAGGCTGCGGTGATTGGCTTGACTTTGTTCCCCTTGTTAACACCAGTATCAGTGGTCATATGGGAAGGGTCGGAGAGAATTTTCAACAACAAACAACAAGGGAAGATAGGCGGCCCAGGTGGTGTGAACTCAACGTGGGAAAAAAGTGGCGAGCTCTGGTCTTTTTTCCTTGTTACATGTCTGTTGGAGGGACCTATTTGTCGTCAGCGTCTGGGCTGTATTTTTGTGCGTGTTGGGGAGAGAGCGTTATTATTATTGTTACTCGGAGCAAGGTAGTTAGTAGTGGAAGAAAGAGGATTTAAGAGTAGGAAAAGAGAAGTGGTGGTAGGACGGCTTTGCTCTATTCCTACTATTCGCTACTCTCGCTATGTTATAGCCCTATGTTCCTCCTGCCACCAAAAGAAATCAATAGTGAGCCAAGTGTTGGCCATAAATTGTGCGTAAGGGAAGGTTGCTGTTCTGGAGTGTCTCTGCTGCTTCTCTTCGTTTCCTGTGTATGTGTGTATGTCTGCTCCCACCTTGGAGTTGCAGGAGCCGAAGGAACTCAAGTACTCTTCCTTTTACTACCTCTTACTTACGATTTCACATGCATATACAGTGCATACATGTATGGATTTCCCCTTTCACTTTCAGAAGACATAGAGAGCGAGAAAGAGCAGAAGAGAGTCCCAAAGACAGTCTCTGTCTCCAACCACCTCCTGCCACACTACTCTCTCTCTTTCACTCTCCCCATCATCATTATGATCATCATGTCTATGTGAGAGCACAGTTAACCTTCCTCGTACCAACTTGTCCCAGCCATTCTATTATAATGTAAATCGTTGAGCCGTTCAAAATCATTCCGTCACCATCATCAATGATCTCGAACGAAATTTTACTGTTGTGTAGGACAAGAAAAATGCATTGTCCCTATAGCATCAAGACATAAGGCTATGTTGTATGTATAAGAGAGAGAGAGAGAGCAATAATAATTACTCTCTCTCTCCCTCTTCTCCTTTCACCCTCCATTAAAAGCTCCGACTCCAACTTGGCCTCTCATTAATTTCTTACCCACGTGAAGTATATCTGTCCCCTTCTTCTTTATAACATCATGACAATACATGTATATATGAGTACACTTACATATGGATACATATAAGCGTCGTGTGCGTCTGTATACGTGTACACGCAGTTGAAAAATGGATAAGGCAAAAAAATCCCAGCCGTCGTCATCATTTCAGGGTAAAGAGAGTGAGAGAGAGAGAGTCAGGAGCAGCGACGACATAGTCGTCGACGGTAAATAAGACCGGCAGCATGGGAATTGAGGCAAGGAACTGTGTGTTGGAAGTGATGTAGAAAGTAATGGTAGTAACACAGTTCTACGTACTAGTGGCACTTGTGCATTCGTCCTCGTATTATATGCACTAAAGCATATAAGTAGCATCTCCCTCCCGTTCATCCTCTCTTTCTCCCCTTCAGCAGGCTATCACTCTGCCCTCGTCTATTACCCAAGGAGGAGGAGGACTTGCCTATTACTCCGTCTTATATTCTCAAGCATATTACATTTTTTCCGCCCCCCAACACCGCAACACATAATGGACACAGGAGGGCAAAGGGAAGGAAGAGGAGAAACTTGATGACTAGCCAAGAGGAGCAAGAGGCATGGTGTTGGAGCGGTGTAGTAATAGTGCATTGTTATGATTGATCTCAGTTCGATTGAAATCTGTTGAGCTGTTCATTAGCAGACATTTGTCATGTTCATTCCTTGTCAGCCATCAGTATGGCACAACAAGTTAACGGATGTGTGTACACGTGAGCGGGCGGGTCTCAATCTGACAGCAATACATTGGTCATCATTATTACTTTTCCAAGATGAATATCAGATACCATTTTTTTTCTGGCCTGCCTGTTGGCCGGGTTAGTGCATGCCTTTCTCTTGTGCACTCCCACTCATTGTAATGATGCTTGTTAAGGGTTGTGTATAGCGTGGCATCGCGGTAGTAACTCATGTAATACCTTGCTACGTGAATGGCTTGCGGCAGTTCCGTCTCGCCAACAATTTTCCACCTGACTAACTTTTCCCAGGATAAATGGAGAAGACAGGAGAAAGGATAAAAGAAGATAAGGATTAAACGGGTAGGATCCCTCTCAATTCCATGCGTGGCTGGAGTGCTGCTTTATATTGCACCTGGACTACGAGGGAACTTATCTTCAGTAATCGCCAACACATTCACATGCATACACACATGGGGAACAACCACATCACTGCGTACTTTACGAACCAACTTAGATGAGATGACATGAGGAGGGTGGAAAGCGTGAGAGAGAAAGAGGAGAAAAAATAGAAAGGAGAGAGAAAAAGAAAGGAAGAGAAAAATAAGAGCCTGCTTCTTTCTATTTCTCCCTCCCCCTTTGCATATATCTATATCTATATCTGCACAGAGGCACACACTTGGCTCTTATCAAATAAGGCAAGTCAGGCGTAGATTTTAACTGTAGAAGTATTACTTGCATGTATGATGCATCTCGTAACCAGACGCTTTCTTATATGTTCACACATGTTGGGAATAACTGCCGTGGTTAAAGGAAACGGAGGCACGGAGTCGTTTATTTTTTTATACTCACACACAATATGCCAACAGGCCAGAATCCACTACAACTACATCCTTCCACTTATATGCAATTTTATCACTTCCACATCCACGTATTATTATTATCATTTCCATGGAGAGAACAAGAAGAGAGGTGCCGACCATGCACCCGAGTCCCAAACCACATGAAACGTGTGGCCACCACTATGCACTGCAACCCTTGAATATAATTCAAGCTTTGGTCTACTCTCAGCTATCACAGGGCCGAAGAAAGCTACCCACTACCCTTGTTCCTCCTCTCGTACTTATATATGTGTGTGTGTATACACAAGCCCGCAAGAAACACAGAAGCCAGTTGAAAATTCAAAAAGCTACGCACGAAGGAATACACGCTCGTACACAGAACGAACACACAGAGGCCCATGCACGCACGAATTTGAAAACACACACATGAGTGAGCAGACACAGATGCAGCCCACGTATCACATTCTCCTCCTCCTCTGGACTTGAGTTATCTCGTGAAAAATTTCAACAGTTTCACGTAGACACATACTCACGGTAGGAAAAACTATATTAGTAAGAGAGAAATCATATGATGCGTCAGCTATTGACAAAGGAAGCAACACACTCAGAGGAATAAAAGAGTCGAATATAGACAAGACTTGAATTCATACACACACACAGACGGCAGGATTGAAATCGAGCGAGTTAGAAAAGGACGAAGAAAAAGAAGAAGGAAAAGAGAAGGAGTATCCATCATCACATCTTTTTTCACTACTTCTTGATGGAAACAGTGAGAGAGCTTGTTGTTGGATATGGATCTGATGGAAAGAGAGACGAGGAAGGGGGCAAGGTGGAAAGGTTTCAGAGGATGACGAGGTGGATGATAGTAGGCTCATATTTGTTGGCCTCGAGCAGAATAATGTGGAAGGTGAAGAGTAAAGATTTCCCCTGGGAATCTTTACTCTCTTCTCAATCCTCTTTTAGCCGCGCTTTTCTCTTTCACCCTTTTTCAATGACCACCACGTCTACTCCTTCAAAATGAATGAACCTAAGGGCTATCCTGGGAAACATAAGACTCCAGTCATAACATACCAATGCTCTCTTCCCCTTGTAAACTCGAGCCCAAATCTCGTCTATCCCTCCGTCTCACACCCAGGCAGACACACACACATATGCTCAAAATGACATTATAATAAACGTGGCCACGAAGTGGAGAAAAGGAGTAATTAATTGAAATTATTATGCTCTTCTTACACCCATGTTACGCATTAAGTTCTACCTAAGGGGTAGTCGTACATAGGATTTATTTCAAATATGTATGTGTATATACATTCTACCAACTTCAGCTTTGGCCACTATAAGCGAACATAATCATGCCTAGCACACTGCTAGCACAAGTGCTTTGTGAAAGTAGGAGGAGAACCACAGAATAAGATTGGCTAGGATATGAGTAGTTCCCAGCTGGGACCACGTGAAAGAGAGAGGAACGGCTGTAGGACTCACACTCCTGCCGCTGTAGCAGACATGTGTGCGTACAAAGGGCAAACGTGTGATGGACATAAAGAGGCTAAATGGGAGCCGGTAAAAATAAATGACATAACAACATTATCCCTTCCATCTTGAAATTTTAACATCATGTCTTTTCTCTTGCCCACCGGAAATAGTCTGTTACATATATATCCTCAATGAGCTTCTTCATTAATAACTGAAGAGGAAAGTAGTGCAGGTACATTACAGTCAGAGAAGGGGGTAACAGACATGAGATGGGCGAAGAGTTTATATAACCTCTACGGATACAGTAAATGCGCTTCCTCTTCCCCTGCTCCTCTGCTTCTAAGATGTTCCCACAAAATTGAATGGGATTCTAGTGGAGCAAAACGACTGGTGAAACCACAACGTGCACTCATCACAGGGTGGATGAAGTAGCGTATATATGGTACCACTGTCTGGGTATATAAGGCAATGAGAGAGATGAATGTTCCGTACTCCATAACTTTACCATTATGCTCTCCTGGCCTGGATCTCAAGAGACTACGTGTCTTGAGACAAGGAGTATAGAGAGAGAGAGAGAGAGAAACCATGTGCAGGCATATACACATTGCTTCCCCATTAGTGTGTCCATCCAAGTTTCCCTTTCACCCCAGGTTTCTCTTCGTTCGCAATAAAACAACAAGAGTCATCTCACTTTGAAGATGCAACACATTGAGAGAGAGAGACAGAGGAGAAAGGAGGGAAGGAGATGATGATGAAGACGGGGAAGACAAAGAGAAAAAATAGGAGAGATGATCACAATAGCTCCAGCAATGTATTGAGTGCCAGTGAAGATGAAGAATCAGAGAGAGCCTATGCGTATATACAGAATGGTGAATTTGAAAGGTTGGACGTTCATGTCTATCTTTGAGAACATTTCTTTTACTAACTCCCATCTATCTCACTCGCTCCTTTCTTCTTTGTTATTTTCACTCACTCTTTCTCTCTCCCCCACATACATACACACATACAAAACCTCCTCGTTGTCTTCCCCTTTGAGCTTTCCTTCTCTCAGCTTTATAGTTTGCTCCAAAATGTCTTTCTATCTTCATCACTCAACTTTTCAGCTCGGTTCTCTCATGTATTTCCTATACTGGCCATCCGAATGAAGGCTCTGTCTCTCTCGCTCGACGAATTGAAACTTCGCATGCCATAATGAGTTTCACCTGCTGGTCCATAATAATGGTTGGGGTTGTTTCACCAACTTATGATTTCATGTTAATTTGCTCCAGATGGTGCATTTGCATAATCCAATGGAAATGAAATGACTAGGCGGATCAAGGGTGAGTGTATATTAGGGAGGTTGAATCAGTGACATGTGATGTGTGTCTTCAGTATGCATGTACATAATCTAATGTCTCCTTTGATGGGCCAGAGACGGGATGGGGTGGAGACGGAGGAGGATATGGAATAGATGGATAGATAGAGAGAAGAGAGAACGGGAGCGAAAAAAAAGGTGAATGTTATATTGCACATTGGAGAGTGGGAACGTGTCTGCCAGAATTCACACGGAGATTCTATCTCCGACAATCAAGTGCAGGAGAGAGAGAGAGACTGAGCGAGAGCGGGCTATGGAGTTGAGTGTATGTTTGTGTGAGGATACTCGTAAATGGATTTACTGTGCGAAAGGGAAGGTAAAGCTGTTTCTAATGCGCTCAACGTAATGCCGCATTTTCTACGGTGATGGAGTTAGTCCGTTCATTGGCAATATAGTAGAAAAGAGAGGAGTGAAGGCCGGACTCGTAAATCTTATTAACACCAGATGTGAGAAAACAGTCAAGAATGTTCTGCGTGTGTATCGATGTAATGCTTTACCCTGTTGTATTCTCTGGTGATGCACCCCTACTCGTATATTTGCTCCAGATCCTACCCCCATAGTGCTTCGGTCCAGACGTATACATTAACCACTGTCGTAAAGAGAAATGATTATATGCTTCTTATTCTCTGATTATCATACCAACTAAAAGGGCATTTCGTGTCTCCCTGTCTCTGCTTTCCTCTTCGTAGCCACTTAGAGAAAAAAGGCTTATAAATCCTTTGAGTCAGACCTGCTCTTATGATTAGCCTAGTTGAAAAATTCCATCAATCCTCCACCCTTTAGCCTCTTTCATAAGGTTAAAGTGAGCAAAAAAAGGGAAGCGGTGTAAAAGAAAATATTACAAACAGAGGAGAGAGAGAGAGAGGAATGTGCCTGTGGAATTTTGCATAATTCATATGCATAATAATCCGAACAAACCATAGAGACGAGGAACAGTGAGTAGTGGAGAAAAAGATGAGTAGTAGTGCATCAGTAACACGGCCTCATCCTGCCTCCGTGTTGTGTATGTGTGCGTATGTGTACACGAAGCTTAGCCTAGTTTCCATATCCTATGTTAATGCTTTTGCAAGGATACTTTCTCGACACACAAGTTATAAGTAAAGGGATGCTGTACGACTGTGAGAAAGCGGGATAGCTCGACAGAGAATAAACCACGGCTTATCACGCCATAATTTCTCCTTACTTCACAGAGTATGGCTACACACAAAGACCGCGGGATCGTAGCTCTCACAACTGAGGACAGGATAAGTACGAGGAATAAGCTCTAAACCCGCCGTCACTATTGGTGAACTTCCGGCCGGTTAAGTCAGAATTGCGGCAAGAAAACCAGAATGTTTTTCACACAGACACACGCACACACACACACACACACACACATAACTCCATTCCTTGCACATATCAAGAGGAGGGCAAATAGCAAGAAAGAAAATATTAAATTTTCCTTCAAGTCTGGTGTATACGTATGTTTGACTTGAGCCTCATATGACTTTGACCTCCTCAAAATACGTACTGAACCAACGAAAGAGCTGACAAACTGTTGACAGGTATAAGGCAATCTCCCATGAACATAGTGTAATTATATTTTGCTGTCGCTATCGTCCTCTACACCAACGTACTCGATGCAGAAGCGACATATTTTTCTTTACCAGCTGAATAATATTCCATTGAACTCCACTTCCCTTTTAAGTTATGCTTTGTGCTCTCATGCGTGTCATTCCTCCTACCATTACCATATTGAAGTAGTGACAGTAAATATAACGTAATGTGAGTCAAATTTACATCTGAACAGGTGAATCCTCCCAGAACTGTTATCATCCACCTTTAGTATCGTCATCAGTGAGAATAACTAATGCAGAGCATGAATGGTTATGGCGAGTGACAGGAAAGTGTACACCGCCATATTACTGAGAAGACTGGAAAGTATACACATCACTACTTTCACGCACATACGAATAAAATACATTCAAAATGCTTAATTACTATGATTACCTTGAACAATAAGCTTAATTATAGCTTCTGGCAGGGGTCGATTATTGACCAAGCACTGATACTCTCCACTATCACCGGCTACGACCGGGTGAAAATGCAGTGCGTACGAGTCTGCATCCAATGTGACCCGCCCCTGGTTTTGCCATACGGTTGTAATCTCGCCGCGATATTGCACCAGTTTGGTCCCCTGTGAGAAAACATTGTCATCATAATCATAACTATCATCATCTTCTTCAGCTGGAAGGAAATGCAAGAAAAATATTTGACCGAGTGAGCGTGCAAACATGGAAAACACACCCTCACATACACACACTAGCTAGATAAATGTTGTAGAAGGCAATGAAAGCAAAGATGCCGACGCTGAGGAGAAGAGAGAAGAAGGAGGAATTATTGCTGAGGCAAGAATGTGGGAATAATAGAGAAAACCTCCGTGTAATAGGTCTTGAGGCTTTTTGCTATATAAGCAATTGTAAAGAAGCTGCTGTTCCGCGTTATAAGAAGGAAGAAAACTCATAAAAATAACTCCCGGAGATTCCTTCCTCATTTCCCACACATTTGCAAATAATGTTCCGTAGAAAGAGAACCGATAACACTAACAAATTAGTTTCACTCCTCTTGGTCTTTTCTAATGCTTCTTCTTCTTCGTCTCACTTCTAGCATTCGTAGTAGTTGGTGGGAAAACTTCAGACACAATCAGCCCTCTATAAGATCCTAGCACTTTCTGAGTTAGACGAAGGCTGTAAGTCTAGTGGAAGCCTTAACCTGTTCCCTTTTCCACGCTTCCTTGCTCTATCCACTTTTGATTCTTCTATTCCACACACACACACACACACACACACACACACACTACACACACACACACCCTCCCTCTCATCTTTATCCTCCATCTCCGCTTCCCTCTCTGTCCTTAATTATCATCATCACTTATTCAATGAATTTCAAAATCCTCATAACTAATTTGTGAACAAAGTCAAAGTGGGAAAAGTCACGAGCTTTCTACACTCATTCAACCAGTCCATGAGGATAAGCGAGTTTAGTCATGTTGCAATAATGCAGGCCTCTCTCAATACTAGCACTAGTGCGTAGTAACAAGCTCAAGAAAAGGCTCATGATTGGTTACGTTAGAGCTATAGAAATTGGTGAGCAAAACTTGCTTACAGTTTGTTAGGCATTCGATGGAGGGAGAGCGTGTATCTCATTCTACTTAGTTACCCACTGAAAACTGAATACATAACTAACAATATAATGGTAGGAAAGTTTTTAAATCCTAATAATACTTGCCCGTTTATTTCAATTATTGATTTGCTCTGGTAAATTGCCCTCATGTTCGCTGTCTCTTCAACAACTTCAACCAACTTCACATTAATGTCAACTCTATGTATATACATATGTACGTGTGTGTATATGCTGTACACAAACAACGTGACTACACCGCATCCTTGCACTCGCGTCTAACCACTGGAGCAGGCAAACTTTTGCAATGAATAGAAAACGAGAGAGAAACCGGACTGGATTTACCAGCTGTAGCAATACATCAAATTTCTTTTTTTCAGGTGCTGATAATAATATAACGAGCGTTGCCGCCAAAGGAAAATCAGTCTCTGTTCCAGTCAGAATAGCAATAATGATTGCCAGTCATTAATTCATTATTTGACTTCGTTTCTGCTCGTGAAAAAAGGGGAGAGGCATGAATAGATTTCTCTCACACAGAATAGCACGCTCACACTCAACTGCACGGACGATATGAAAGCAAAGCAAGCAAGAGAATTATTACCGACGAGTGAGATGATGGAGAAAGATGTGAATGGCAAGCTTGACAAAGCCATTCTAGTGACAGGATGAGGGAATGCTCTGGAAGATGAAAAAAATCCTATTATTATTATTGGTCAACGCAGAAATACATGATGGGAATGATGGCCCTTCCCGTGTGGGGAAACACTGTCATTCAGCCTGGACTCATGTGCGTATCCGGTACACACAGTCGGGGTACGTACAGCAGGACATAAAAATTGAATCGTGTCACAGCTGGCGGATGACAGAAACAACAGATTCCTTTTACCTGTAACGCCGGGACAAGCCAGAGTTAGGTTTTGCCCTGCTTGGGTCGCCACTGTTTCCCGTGCCAAGGATTGGGCATCTGGAAGTATACAAGAAAAAACAAAATTAGCTTCTTCTTCACTGACTGCTGTTACATAGAATGAAAGAAATCAGAACGCTCTTTGGTAATTAATAGCAGGTTGGTCATTATGAGAAGTGACAAGTGGAAACCCTCTCACTCTTCCTCGTGGACTGCTTCTTACTATCATAGGATTTTTTCCTTCCGCTAGTATGGCTATTAGAAGACATGTGTGCTGGACCTTTATCAACGAACACACACACATATGGCAAGCGGTCAAGAAAATCCAAGCCATTACCATGGAGAATCAAGTGGAAGGAAGGTGATGAGGAAAGAAGGAGCATGCGGTTATTGTTGTGCTTGTTGTTGAGCCTTCGGTCATTTCCCTTAATGTTCTGATTAAATAGCCGACGAAAAAAAGGAATGGGCAAAGGACCAGAGGGAAGATTTATTATGATTCTGGAAAGGTTGAAAACCTTAGAGGATGAGGGAGCATTGGTGTAGTGAGGATGATGAGTAGGGATAAGGACGCGGAGATAGCCCAATATGTTAACAGTGTGATCGTGGCATCCCTTGGTAGTGAGGCCGCTGCAGCAGCGCTTCCCTACTGACGCACGTCGTCCTTGCCGCTCTCCGCCACTCACTCTCGCTTTTAATTTTTCTTCCAATTCAGTTACATGATAGATGATTAGGTAGATATGTTGTGTAGTGTCCAGGCTTCAACCACTTTGGAAGGTTAGTTTTCTACCACGACCATTTTCCATTTACCACTCGCTCTCTCTCTCTCACTCGTCTTCCAGCTGACATCCAATCCTCCTTTCCATCTACTATATATGTACTATGCATCATCATCTCTATCAACAAGCAGAGCACATTGGTGATACTTGAACTCCGTTCTTCCCCTCTTTGCTTTAGATATCTCCCTCACACTCTCCACTCTCATTTCCCTTCGTCATTACCCTCCTCGGCCTCCTTCAATCTTCTTTTCCCCGTTTCTATTTAATTTGTTCCAAAGAGTTGATCCTTGCCGGTTCTGTATGAAACTCTCCCCAGTCCAACTACGTGCCCGGTTGTACACAACCAACCATTCAACCAGTAGTAATAATTATGTATGCATTTCAATATAACAGCCTCCAGCAAGGGGGTCCTCTTATCTGCACAACGGCTCACACAGTGAGACTCATTGAGGAGATTAGTCAGTGGTTACACTACAAACATGCTCTTTCCAGTTAAGTCAACCATATACATGATCTATTTGACTAGGGAAAGAGCCTGTGCTTTTCGCATGTTTGCTCACAATTTCAAACATTCCATGTGTTTATATGTGGAAGCCAAAGACACGGACACACACACGACTTGTGCAAAGATAGAAGAGCAATGATCGTCGATTTGTTGTGAAAACTAATGTCCAGAAAGACTGAAGAGGATGAAGGCCATTTCATCCTCACTCTCATTGCTGTTGCAATATTAACTGACTCTTTGCTTCTTGGGCGCTGCGTCGTTCAACCGAGACTCTGGCAACTGACACATGGGCAATAGAAAGGGACATCATATGAGAAAGACCTCGCGAAATGGACACAGCTCAGCCATTCATTACGGCGTGTCAATTTCACAAAAGGAATCATACTCTTGCTTCCCATTTATCTCTCCGAACTCATTTGTTCAATTAGACACCCTATCCGGGCGGGTCAGACTATTACGCATCTCCCTCTTCCTACTCCACCTCCTCTCCAATTTCAGCAAATATTCCTAATTTCCCTACACAATCAAGCACACTTACTCACACACACACACACATATGATGAACCGTAATAAATGTGAGAAGGATAACGGTCAGTAGGAAGGATGCACAGATGCGTGTGTAATCCTCGCACTTGTACCAACAGGGAAAACTTGACCCTTGGGAACGAGATTTAATGAAGAAAACACACGCTTGCCCTTTTAACATTTTAACTCGGCACAAACTCCGCTAATAGATGTAACAATAGAGCGGTCATTTCCACATTAAGTGGAAACAAACTGGGATTATTTGAAAGGGCGTCACATGTTTCTGAGAGGTTACAGTGCGGGATAGGAATGGAAGAGGAAAGTGGAGCAAACAAAGCTTTTGAGCTCCTCCACTGTCTATCTCTGTAGTACAACATCCACGACAAGGGTCATTCCAAATGTCCTTTGTAATAGTGAGCCTTTTCTCTCCCCTGTGCAGAACGGAAAAGAATGGTGAGTGTATAACATTGAGCGTGTGTTGAAACGTTAAATAATCGCAAATGTTCACGACAGGGAATGTAATTACAGCATGAGTCGGACACGGAGTCAGCGAGTGAGTGGGGCAGGCATGCACTGAAGTTGCTCAAAGTAAATGGGACTCAAACGGATGTAATGTTAGAATACGGACGTGTCCTATTTGTGTGTGTGCTTAAGTGTACGAGCACAAGAGAATGTCGACGCGATCAGTGATACAAAATACGAGAAATATGACGATAAGAGAGCAAGTTAAAATCTCTTGTGTACTACGACAATATGATTTATTGTTCGGCCAGATAGAGGACAACGTGATCAATAGAAGTGAGAGAACTTGACTGTTTTCACTCTCGTCTAGGTTGCTTTCGCTCCTCAGCAATGTGAGTTGTCAAACAGGGACGCCTTGGGACTGACTGTTAGTGTGAATATACATGAATGAGGTTAGCATTTAGGTCCCTACCTGGGAGCTATGTTAGTCGGGTAAGTCGACGAGGAGGTTACCCTGAACAAAATTATTAGATTCACGGGATGATTCAATGTGAAAAATTTATCGTGTCAGCCTTATTGATTGCTCCTGAGTATACAGTGGCAGACAGAGCTCCATCTTCCTTAGGCTCTTTTCTGACTCCCTCACTCACTCGTTCAACTCAGTCAGTGAGTCAGAATGGGAGAGAGGGGTGATTTTGAGAAGACAGCCTGGCAGCCGTTGCTTTGAAAAAGCTCAAGTCTATTCTTACTTGTCTCTCAGCTTATAGTATGCAGGTTTTCACACACAAAAGAACAATGTGTGTAGGTCCCATTCACTTCGGTCCTCATCACTATCAAACCGTGTACAACTCCTATGCTCCTTCACAAGACGAAATGGAAGTTTCTTAGTATTTACTTATTCAGGGTTGTTTTGAAAGCCATGAGCTATGCTGCAGCACTTGCATTTCACATTTGTGTGGTTCACTACGCTTATACAACCACAGTAATACACTTGGGCAGTGCACATCAGCTCTTCAATTACCACACTCATCCGTTCCCTTCGGCTTTGACAATGTAATAATGGCATGACGACGAAATTCGGTCACATACTAGTGCTATTTTATTGCTCTAGTCTGCATCCATATAAAAAACTTATCGTGTCATCGCTGAATCCTGGGATTACTGTGTTATTTTTGAATGTGTGTATGCGTTTCAGTGTACGAATGCAGAGCATTGGTTTCTATTCCTCAACTTGTAACTATATATTTTTGGTAGAATTCTAACAAATCCATGGCAAACGTATTCAAGGAACAAGCTATGTTCTTGTCTTCTTTATGCTTGTCTTATCCTTGTTTGTATGTATTTGGTGAGGTCTCTTTCTAACTCTCCAGTACTTTCTATCCGACCGAATGCATGTGCTAGTTGTGTGCGATGTGATATGCTATGTGGGTGTGTGCCGAAATAGTCTTGTACCGGTAGGAAAGACAACGTTTGAGTCGAAACTTGTTGTTTTTGTTGGGAGTGAGTGGGAAAGAAAACAATTTGGCAAGCATCAGCGTAATATTGCTTGCAGCAAGCAATGTCATGATGTAATACACCAAACTGCTCCTGCTTTGTAAAAACTAAAGGGCAGACAGAGAGAAAAATAAGAGGAATGATTACATGCTTTCACACGCGTATACACACACCCCTGCACCAATGCACTCACAGCGGAGCGGGGCTCCCTTCTGATTACACGGTTGCTTCGTCAAAATTTCTGATAGTTCACTCCAGTCTTCCGGTAAGTGAACGAGTGCGTGTGAGTCCGGTGGTTACACCCGCCAACTTGCCCCCACGTCTGTACGTGCGTGGTGATAACAAATAAGTTTTTGTTTTTGCTCCAAACTCACATTCCGAATGTATTGTTTCATTCCTCCAACTTCTTTTCTGATTAAAATCGCTCACCCAGCGATAGCATGCTGAGTCCTAAATAGTAACTCACGAGCATTATATATGATGTCGTTCTTTTCCCAAAGCTTAGGAAGTACTGAGTAAGCATAAAGACGTCAAAAAATATCCCTAACCAGCCAGGTGAGCTGAGTATGGGGTCTAATAATAATGATGCTAATCGATTTTACAGTTTGTATGTGTGTGATGGCAAGAGTCAGTGGTAGTGATGATGACGATGGTGAGATGCATGAGTAATAACGTGCCACAAGTTCTACTCAAGCTGTGGTTAGCATTGGTGTGAGCCGCCTGAACCGAAATATTGCTATTAAATTATGGCGGTAAAGCATGTCAAGGGAGCCAAGTCAGTTGGTTTATAGCAGTTATGGAGCAGTACAATTCTGTCTCCCCGTCTCTCTGTATGTGACACACTACTGTTTAGAATTGAGTGAGTGGGAGGCAATTAAGAGTTGAAGTTGAGGGAAAGATTAACTGCTGTTTCAATCTTAGTCGACACTATACTGAGAAAGTTTTATCCACGCTCACTCAGAGAGTATTAAAGGAAAAGTAAAACTATTTGGTCCTTTTCGTCTTTGACAGGGTCATAACTGGAGACAAACAGAATGAACTTAACTACGACATCATTTCCAATCCTGCTTTCTTTATGTTTCATTCTATATTGAAAATGAAACTATAGTGAGTTTTTTTTTCTCAGGAGGTAAAGGACCCGCTTTTTTACACTGTTAGCACATTTTTTTTCAAAGAAAGAAAGAAGTTTTCCTAATGTTATGCTATCGCATGTGTGTGCACAAGGACGTGGCTCCTTGTGAAGTTGAGAGAGGCTCTGTGTGGGAGGAGGAATCCAAACAGTATTGCTTCTTCTGTGTGTGCGTGTGTATGTACTCGTGTGAGTCTGTGGCCGGGTGGCTTTTCATTGAAACCACTTGAAGAAATTCTTGAGAAGTCATCCTTTCAAAGATATCGCAATATACAAAGGACGAAGGCTGCTGCTGCTGGCGGCTTCTTGAAAGTATCTTTCCCTCAACTACCCCTTACGACTCCTACTTCGTCTGCTCCTCCAGCTACTTCTATCGTCATCATCGTTGTTTTCCCTTCCTTGCGGTTGCTTGTAGGGAGGCCACACTCTTCTTTTTTTTTAGGAATTTGATCAACATCACAGAGTTAACCAGAAGCTCATTGGGAAGAGCCATTCAAATAGCCTGATGCTTTCTGCCTGATAGTATGTGGGGAAGATGGAAGGAAGAGATTCCTGGAGTGCAACGCAGTGTATATAAAGAGCAAGAAAAAAAAGGAGGAATGAAATGATGCTGCTACCAGGCAGTAGTTAGAGTATCTGCTCCTTTTCCACATGTTATTATCTATACTACTGCTCCAGTAGCGTAAGGACACGATTGCTCTAACCTTTCCCTTCTATCCAGTCATGAGCAGGATTTCTTGAAAGAGGGGGAGAGAAATAAATCGAAATCCATCATCAAAAACCACACTGCAAAAAAAACTTCTAGGTGAAGCTTTTTCGGGCGCTTTCATTGAGTTTAAGGATATAAGGTAAACGGACGCTTCGTTGTAAGCCCTTGTGTGGACGCCATGGCATGATATGTTAAAACATAGGACCGAAAAGTTAGCGTCCGCGTACAAGGCTTCAAAGAAAGCATCGTTAGCCGCGAAAAGTTCAAAGATTGGCATATTAGTGTCCACTCGAGGGAACGAACGAATGCATGTGAAACAGCTTCAACAGAAAGTGTCCCAACAGAATCTGAACTTTTTACAGTGCAAGCAAGTCGAGAAAGTACGTATGTGGATGTATCTGACTCCCCGCCAGTAAGATAGTGCAGGAGAGATATAAGAAGAGAGGACGGTTGTCTATCTATGTTGCTTCAAGTACTACTGTGAGAGATACAGAGAGGGAGGGAGGGAAAAACTTTTGCATTTTCTCGTCCAGTCCCGCAAGCTTTTTCCCTTAAACGTAATCTGGGCCAACTTTGGAAATTAGACAGACAAAGTTTGTAGCGAAAAAAGTCTGTATACTTGCTCGCTTATCCGTCCTTAATTTCTTCACTCCATCATCTTCTGCAAGAATTAGGCAGACGCATGGTGTATTCGTGTGTGCTAGTAGCCATGATGATGATGATACATGTTATTTACTCTGAAACTGTCTCATGTATGTGCGTTTGTGTGTTGAAATTATGAGCTACGTGCGAAAGGCATGACCGCGCTTGTATGTGTGCATACGAACAGGGTGTACAGGGAGGGATAAGGGGTTTCAGCCTTAAAACATGATGAAGTCATCACTTTTTCCCTTTTCCATTATTTCTTCCTTGCCTTCTTATATAATCCAAGGGATTTTCTAACGGGATGATAATCACAATTCCAGGCTAAAGGTAATCTCCCTCCCTCTCCCTTTCAGACAAGCACACGAGGGCCCGTAATACTACCCAACAGTCTTGTTGAAGCAGATGCCACATGTTACGTATCATGTTCTCCATATTACTATCATCATCATCATTGAGACCTGAACAAATATTTGACTGTGGCCTTACACATACTGCTGCGTATGTGTGCGATGACTGACTACTCGTAGCATTGTGTACTGCATAAAACGGATTAAAATATGATTGACGTTCTAATAATAACGATAATAAAATAGGGATTCACATTATTGTCGGTTCAACTGTTACAGTGGGTCCAGGGTGATGGCTCATATCATGTAAACTGTGAAGGTGTCCATATATTATGCATCATATTCATTTCGTTTTCCTCTTGCGTGCGCCACCCACCCGCCAGACTAGAAGGGTTCTGTATGGAGAGAACTTGAAGAATGACAGGAATGGAGTAGAAGTAGAGCAACACCTAGGATTATTAGAATTAGTAAGGTAGGTAGCTGTTGTCTCTCAAGCGAAACGCGTGGGTTTTCACAGGGAATACAGGAACACGAATAACGGCGTGTATACTTGCAGTGACTATAGAGGAAAGACACCAGTCTATTGATTACAGGGCCCATGAAGGAAAGCGTAGTCAGTCTGCTTGCATAAGTAGACAGGTCGCATGGGTACCTTTTATGTCAGCCAAAGGGCCTGAGCGTATCAGCATGATCTGTCGCCGAGGTGTATACTCATCTAAATGTACTGCTTGTATGTACACAGGAAGATGAGGATGGGCAGCCTCAAGATTTTTTTCCCTTCCTTCTAACTCATCTAATACAGATTTAATGCTACCGTTCTTGTTGGTCTTGTTGTGTACCTTGCTGGCTTTACAAGCGTGTTTTCAACTCTCCGTATTTATGTATGAATGCTGTTGTAAAGGTCGTTTCTTTTTTATCCTCCGCCACGTAAAGATAACAGCTGGCGAATGGAGAGAGTGAGTAAAATAAAGGGAGAATGCCTAATGATATTATTATGAGAGCTGAATGTTAGACCATCTCGTATGTACGTGCCTCATAATGAGTGCAACTTGTATGTGTGTGTGTGTGTGTGTGATTCGAGTAAAGCGAAGAGGATGTTGTCTGTAATATGTGCTGCTTCTTGCTGGAAAGGATGAGACAGAAAGAGTCTTGAGAGAGTGAGAGAGCGCGAGTCTGAAAAGACGACATAGTGCAGGGAAGTGAAGAGACATGGTTTTCATGCTAAAATCACAGAGAAGAAAGAGGAGGGAGCAGAGGATTCATAAAGGAAAACAAGACAAAATCTTGAATTTCCCGAGGTCGAATTTAAATGTGAAGCTTTATTATGACAATGAGATTTTAAGCTATCCGGATGCACATACGCGAGGGGTAATTAGTTTGCTATACTTATGCCGCTCCATTCAACACCACTGGTGTTCTATGTGCGTGTGTGTGTAGCATGTGTACAGAAAGACATTTGTGCTATTAGGGTTGAGCTCTTTCAAAACTTGTTTCTCTCCTCTCTCTCTCTCTCTCTCTCTCTCTCTCTCTCTGGCTGTTTGAGTGGATTTATATGTGATGGTTGTAGGCAGTGGCCGCGGCGGGTAACGGGAGACATTTATATAATGCGATCCATACGAAGAGTAAGCAATGCTAGAAAGACAAGAGGGGGTGGTGGTTGTAGCTGTTGTATTGAAGACATGCAGTTAATGCTTCTTTGAGCTCAGCCAAGCAGGCTAGAACATCCCACTCATTTCGCGTTACGGAAGGCGCGCGGGAATGAGCGGGAGAAACTAATTAAGGACAAGTGATCTCATTAGACTGGAACATGGAAATGCTCTTCCTCAATAATAAATAATATAGAGAAAGAAATAAGGACAGGCAACTCGACTATGCAACCCTCTCATAAATCCTATTTATCATAAAAAGACTTACTGTTCTCACAGACAAACGCGTACACCCACTATTTGATGCCACCAGAGCTCTTTTCAGAGTAGCGGCACCCCACACAGACGTACACACACACGTACACACACACAACACATAGAAACACACACAACAACAACAAGCTTCCCAATTCGATCAACACTAATATCCTCTCACACTCTGCTGCCGCATCATACAACAATTGCACGCCATCAACAATAACATGCTACCTCGAAGCATGCGATCGCTATACACTCACAAAGCTCATTTAGCACCAACATTAAACTTACAGCCAACGCGGCCACCTTACACCCGGCTTTTCATTCTCATACTCTTTATCTCAATTGGCATTTGTAAATTCTCACAGTCTTAGTAGGGCCAAGAGTGGAGAAGCGGTATCGGTAACACAGACCAAGTATGGCTCATATGAAAGATGAGCTCCTAGTTCCTTTCCCTTTATTTATCCATTCCCTGGAGAGATTTCGACTTGGAGAAAGAGAGAGAGAGAGAGAGGAAGATACACATAGGAAAAGTTTACAGAGCAGAACATTCCTCACGAATTGTTCCCTTTGAAATACATATTGTTATTGTTATTATTATCACACAAACTGTGGAATGGCCAGCACTGCTACACAATCATGGTGTTGTACATAGTTATATTCAGAGTAATAGGAGAGGAAAAAGAACATTTATTATTATTTCATAAAGCCCTCTCACTCTTTCTCTCTCTCTCTCTGAACTCGGCCATGGAATATTAGCTCAGGAGCTCTTATTTGCACGTACGCAATTACTTTGAGAGGGAAAAAAGATGCACACAGAGAGGAGTAATAAGCAAGGAAAGAATTTCCCTTTTAAACTTATGATCCTTTCTGCCTCTGCTTCCCTATTATTCTACTCTCCAGCAGTCAAAATTTATTATTTCTTCACTCTTCATATTTTTCCATTATTATGGGTCTGCTGGCCATCATTCCTTTGCTCCACTCCTATAATTCCATGTAAAACCTCTTAAAAACGTAAGGTCTCAAACAGTCCCATGGATGAAGTGAAACAAACACTCTTCGAGCTGAGTCAGAGAATCACATTGAGTCCTTATACGCACGTATGTATGTTGTATATGCATCCCTCCAACCATTTTATTTTATTTTCTATATTGCAAAGAACCAAATGATTCCGGCGCCAATCAAGAAGTATAGCGTCGAGTTTTCCCTTTCTCCCACCAGCTAGCGCATAAGCAGAATAGTAATAATAATTGACTTTTTCCACACTAACACTCGGAAGCAATATTTCCGGCCAAAGAGAGAGAGAGAGAGAAGGGCTAATGAAATTGTTTGGGGCTCATCGGATTGAGCCAGAGGTGCGTATATAACTTAATTTTCGCGTCTACTTCCCAAAAAGAACCGCACACTAGTTCATACGAGGACTTATAATCTAACCTAGTACACACATTTCTAGAGACATACACGTCTGTTACGCCTCTGAAATCTCTTGCCGACAGATACACATAAACCATACTATACGGACAGGAAGGAGGGTCGTCGTAGTGGAAAAAAAGAAATATAAGCTGAGAAGAAAAAGTTGACCAGAAATAGCTGCGAAAAATTCCTTACGTAAGCCCGACCATTGCAATTTCTCATAGAAGCAGCAAGTAGATGAAACAAGAGAGAGAGAGAGAATTTAAAGGCCTCCCGATATGTGTTCCAAACGTTGCTCTTCATGCTTCTCCGCATGTACTTGTGTGTTCGTAAGTGTATTTGCATGTATGTTTACTCAACCATCTCTCTCTATCTCTCTCCCCTCTCCTCTCTTTCTTTCTAGCTAATGGTGCATCGAATAATGCCTATGATAATGGTGAAGGATTTGCATTTGTTCAAGTGTCAACAAGTAAGTGGAGCCATTGAATTGCACTGCTTCTGGCTGGCAGCTTTAGAAACAAATACATGGAGAGGCAGGCTTGAAAATGGAGCCTAACAGACACACGTATACAATCATTAGACGTATCATTAGAGTGCAATTAGCTGACTAGAATGGATAATTAAGCAAGAAGTCTGAAGGGGAGGTATAACTACACTTCTACGCACACACGCATACACTTCACCAAGCATTCAGTTATGGTTATGACCAGTGGAAAAACTCATGTTAAATAATTCATTAAGCTCATATTGTGTGTGTGTGTGTGTGGACTACTTTTTTTAATCCCATTAGGATCTTCCATATCGTTAAGTCATATATTTTAGGGTTAAAGGTAAAGGACGATATGAAATATTCATATCCATCGCTTGCATTAAGCCTAATCTACAGATGCACTTGGGTACGTAAAAGTTGCTTTTACTTCCCTAACAAAATGACTGGATACTTGTGGTCGTGTGATTCTAAAGGATAACTGTGGCTGAGTCTCGGCCGTGCTCTTGCGAGCCCGACTATGCAGACCACAGCAATAATATGTTTTTCCATCATCAACAATGTCAACAACTGAATGAGGACGTCAGTGTGTAGAGCAGCGTACAAAGTGCTGCGCTTTATGTAGCAGCAATGTTCAAGCCACTCCAATGGCCTCAACAACAGGACCGGCAGGAGCACAACTACTACTTGACTTTGACTTTGGAGGGATAAGGGAATACCTATAATAATATTTTCCAGAGTTGAAAATCCACTCAAACAATTTGTTGTATGCCAATAGAATGTGTTGACATGGAAAGGAGCTGGAATGGCTTCTCTCTCTCTCTCTCTCTCGAACTCGTTTTTTTTTCACTCTCACTCCCCGTCCGCTTCTTTTCCGAAGAATCTAACGCGTCGTCACCACATCTTGCTTTTCATACACACAAGCACGCCACCACTATTGCCGACACACCGTCATCCGCGTGTACTCTGCCCATAAACCAGAGCATTTGGAGGGAGAGAAAAGTGCATATTTGCATTTCTATGATCTTTTTTGTGAGAATCCCGGCTCAAATAATGTCTAAAAGTAACATCAAATATAGACGGAGTGAAGCTCTAGTGGCTTTGTAGCCATTCAAATCTTGATCCTTTGTAGGCAAATTGCTCCATGGACCTCTGCTGACTAGTCGTGCAAACAGACTATTTATTTTACGGCCATCTCACAGATATATTTTCCCCTTCTCAAAATTCAATACAGATTATTTTATTCACACCGTTTTACAATCGTCGCCGTCGAATTCGTCTTTGCCCTTGCATTTTACTATGTTTACCTTTGTTGAGACAAAAAAAAATCAAGGGAGGTAGAAGGAGCGGCATCAAGTGATTGCGGAGAATCCCTTTGCTCCTCTCTGTAGTGCAGATCCATTTTACTGTTGAGTTTACTCAACGAAACCCCATGTGGCTGTTTTCATATGCTTTCTTGTATTCATGATATAGACTTATGCAAATAGTGGAAGAGTGCTAGAGTGAAAAGCATCTGTATAGATGTACACAAAAGCTCTCTCTCTCTACTCACGACTCACTCACTCCGTCTGTCTGTAGTTTATGGCACAGAGTAAAAGTTTGCTGAAACATTTTAAGCAAGAAGTCAATCAAATCCATCCGCGGATCCTTTTCCCGATCTTTCATTCAATTAGCTTTGATACTGACATCTTAGAAAGAGAGAGACAGAAAGAGAGAGAGAAGTTAGTCGGGGAAATTTCACCACTAACAGAATCCTCTTCTCAATCCCTCAATTGCCATAGTGGAGACTTCACTCTCAATGTATCGAGTCTGTGTGCTGTAGAGTGAGTCAAATTCAAAGCTTGTGCTTTGTGTGAGTCAGACAAGAAAATAAAGATTTAGTAAAGGCATGGAAGCGGCAGTTGGAAACGGGACGGCGACGGGAGTCAACAGTCAGAACGGCAGTGATGAGGTATTACAGGGAAGAGGAGCGTGTCTGTGTGTGCGCCTGCATGTGTGTGTGTCTGAATGGGAGCGGGGAAAATGGAGATTGCGTTATTCACCACTCCTCTCCATGTAGGAGTTACACATTGGTTAAAATTACTGAGGGCGGGAGGGAAAGCTAAAGATTTTCATGCTTCCGATGAATATCACAACTGCCGACTGCCGACGTATTCCTCATTCTTTCAGCTCCCTACTCGATCCGACAAGTTTAATATCATTGTGGAGGGGAATAAAAAAAAATCCTGGTACTCTCTCTCTCTCTCTCTCTCTCTCTCTCTCACATGCTCAGCTCCTGGCACTTCGACCACGACTCTCACCAAACACACCCTTACAATCCCCTTTTTCTCAATGGTCACACTTACGTGTATGGCTATTGCGTTAAAAAATAATAATAATCAGCTGACCCCATGCATATATATCCTCAAAATTTTTCCGTGTCCTATATATGCTCTCATGAACTTAATATGACCAATCCACCGATGACCATGTATGGTGTTCATGTACGGAAATGCCCAACTAACTCCGCTTCAAACGGTCACTTTCATGTTGAGTAAGTAATGAGAGTGTAAATTCGCAGGCAGGTGGACGGTAAAAAGCTTATAATGCAGACTCTCACAAGTTTTCTGTCCACATGCATGCTCCACCAGATAGCCTCAATCTCAGCAGTACACACAAATACAAACTCACATGTTGCCCTTACATGCACATGTAATAACGACTATTAGACCAACACGGTCAGTGACTAGTTTTAATTGGTAGGGAAAGTAAGAGTAAGGAGAAATGTAGAAAGGAAACATTAAGTAAATTTCATCACTTTAACGTCACGTCTAATTACTGTAGATTAGAGGGAAGAGTGTGGCGCTTAAAGAGAGCTTTTGAGTAGTTTTGCAGCCAAGTTATAACCGTGTGAGAGACATCATGTTTCATATCTGCTCCTTCATCATTATTTCTCACATACACACCACACGTTAAGTCGTCACATTTGCTACCAACTTACCTCTTTCTTCTTGCTCTCTTTCTCTTACGTTAGTCGTACATACACAGTGAAAACTAAAATACTTGTACTGTATACATCATCCAAACGGAATCAGCAGTAAAAATTTAAGCTCTTTCTCTCTCACTCTCCGTGGCTCACCACGAGGAACAACTGGGAGAATTACGTACTTATTTAAGGAAATTTCTTATTTCTATCGAGCACACAAACTCCCTTTCACTTCCTTCACCATAAAGCTGTGGTCGCCTTGCATGAGACCCTCTCGTTCTCCCTCACAAATCGTCTCACTGCTCCTGTATACAACATTCTCCCCTATCAGCCAGAGGAATGACTTCACTTCGTCTTCTCTCGCTCTTTAAGTCTCGCTCCCTCCTCAAACACATTAATTCTCTAACTAATCTAGTTTTCCCCGCCGCATTTACAAGAGAGTGAAATGATCATGATATTTACTTGAACAACTCGATGGTCGTAGCTCATTTTCCTTTTCCAAACTTGCATGAATTATCATGAAATACATTAATTTTCAATGTTGACGTGTTTTATTATTGGGAGGGAAAGGATGTTTAAGGATGAAAGTGACAGAGAGAGGGAGAAAGAGAGTGGTTGGTAATGATGACGCTGATAGTAATTTGCTTACCAAAGATACGTCCATTAGTGTAAGTTATGGCACATATGACGACAGCTAGTAGGAACCATGGATTTTGCTCCATTTTAACCAAGCCAGTGTAGTGGTAGGATTGTAGTAATAGCTTTAGTAGCGGTTGCTGCTATTATTGTTGTTGGCGAAAACACTAGAACGCGATAATTTGGCAAGGGGAAAGGAATCGTTAGAGTTGCTGGTGGTAATTGTGTTGGTGTTAATATTACACGTGATGGGGAAAATTCCATTGAATTATTTCAAAACCCAAGGTCTTTGGTTTTCCATTAGCGTGTCAATTAGAGGAGCCACATAACACAACTGTTGTTGCTTCTCTTGTTTCGACTGCCACCGCGACCGCCGCTGTCGTTATTGAACTGGAGAAACTCGTGCTGAGAATTAGGCTTACAGTAGTACAAGGAGAATAGAGTAACAGGGCGGTTACGGAGCACATGGTTGATCAGTTTTGAATATTTCTATATATTCTCGTGGCGGAGCAAACCGAGGCTTTTTCAATGTACGAACAAGAGCACACACACATGCACACGAGGGGGAGAGCAGGAGATACACACCAGAACTCACACTGTTAACACTCACAAGCGGCACACGTTCCGTTCTTCCAAAGCTGCTCAACTCTGAAGCGGGTGAGCGCAACTGAGAGCATGAGGCCTGGAGCCGAAGAGCTTTACCAAGTTTGGGAGTTTGTAGGAGCAACTCCTCTCGCACGCTCCATACAACATCCACACATTGACGAACAATGTGAGCTTGAGCCGATGGATTCTCAGATAGTACGATCCTTCTGGCTCACTCTCCATGTTGTTGTAAGTGGGAAGAGCAGAAGGCAGAGGACTGTAGTGGGGGGAAGAGAGATTCAAAAGGTAAAGGCTTTCGAGTGTGTTAGAGAGAAAGATATCCTTCTCTCACAGTACATTCTATGCTATACTCCTCCTCTCTTCCACCTCCCAAAGCCCCCTCACTCACATACGGAGTCTTTTCTGTAACTGGCTCACTCTCTCTCTCTGTCTGAGTCTTCCTTGCCATAAAAGTTACAGTGAAAATTGTGAACCTGAAATGCTGTTATAATTCTAACTCTGCTCGTTTCTCCCCTAGCCATACTATTCAAGTAGTGACTGGTAAGAGAGAGAGAGAGAGAGAAATGCTGCTAGCAGTCTGGCTGTATGCTCCAACTGTTTTCTAGATCTACCTTCTATTTTGCCCGGGTAAGTCCAGTAGCTTGGAGGAGCTGTGTGAGGAAACCAACGCAGTCAACAGGAGGAAAGTGGTGGTACAACTCACTAAACTTGTGCGCTCCAGTACTTTTAAATGAGAACTCCCTCAATATAGCAGAAGAGAAGAAGACGGCCAAGTAAATTCGTTCTTCGGATTCACACACAGAATTGAGACCGGACGATAAAGTCGTATAACTTAAGAAGAACAAGCATTTTCTTCAATGGCATGGAGAATTATTGTACTTGTAGCCTTCTTCTCACAGTGTAGTTCCACACACGCACACACTCCAGACCGGAAGAGAGTTCGTGGATTTCCATACAGATTTCCATGAGGAAATAAGGAACTAACGTCCGAACAAGAAGAAATAGGAAGGAGGTAAATCCTTCTCCTTAGCACATGAGAAAATGGAAAGAGTGTGCAGTAAGAGGGAGGACTCATTTTCATTTTATTTCAGCCAGTTTCTACGTACTACTACTTCTATTATGGCACAAAGTTTATTTAATCTTCACGTCTCTCCCCTTGACTCTCAACCATCAGTATGTACACACACACACCTTACGAGTTAAAACAATCATCTCGTTTTATCCTTTTATTATTGTTGTCACCATCTTGAACACGCTCCTTCCCGTCTTCATGTATCTTCATCATCATCATCGTCCTTGCCATCATCATCGTTTCTTGCCATCAGACACAGAGAGAGAGAGAGAGAGTGACTCTTCTAACTTTAACCAGTTGGTTGATTCTGCAACACATCAGCATGACAGCATGCTCCTGCTCTCCCTGCTCCTCCTCTGCTATGAAAGCTGGCAGGGTAATAAAATCATTATGATGAGACTGACGGACGCATTTAAATATATCCGGAGATGGAGATGGCAGCCTACCACACTTAGCTGCCGGAGGGGAATGGATGAAATAATTGGTGGAAATTGGAGCATATTATTATGCTATTAACAGTCCTTCATCTACACACAGGAGACGACGGGGGATGACGGAAGAAGTGTGAGAATAAGATGCATGTACATTGGTATGTCCTGTGCATGAAGCTGTATGAGGATAGGGATTATCTTAATTGAAACCATGGGAAAGATTCTTCCCCGAAGACGCTCCTGCTCCTTTCCGCCACCATCATCGCTCGCTCCCATAACAAGTATCGTCATCAACAGCTCAGCTAGACACCACAAGGCTTTTGGATTTCAATCAAATTTTGACGGCAAGCCTGCCTCTGCTTCATCATTCTACCAGCACGACCAACATCACTACCAGACTTGTACTCTGTCGTCAAGACTGCCCTACTAGATGCCCCAATTTTTCAAAGGAATAAATCAAGCTCCCTTGTCTCCCTTTTTGTGCTCCTTTGTATGCAGAGTGTTGAGAGAGCGAGGTGTCAAGACCCGGTCCAATTTGGCCAAAGCTAATAACAATTTTGGAAAGGAAACTTTTCTATGCGTCGTAAAATTTTAGTTGAACCACACAACGTGCAGTCTCCAATGAGTTCAAATGCAGGGGATTCAAAGGAAGAGAAGAAATAGAGAGAAAGCGGGCCTAAATCCTTTGCTTTACTGTTGAAGCTATTCTGCATAACTCAAAACACAGTGGCGCGCGAAAACTCACGCACTTCGAACACACACACAATCTATAAGTACATGTACCCAGTGTTAGGAACAAGTTCCTAGGAAAAGCAGCGGCATTAAGCCCTCTGATCCTCTTAGTAACATTTCAGGCCAGCAGTCTCTCTCTCGCTCTCTCTCTCTCTCATTCCTTTGGTTCTCGCTCAAAAAACTTTCCATAATTTTTCCCATACGGACATCACAGGAACGAGGGGAATAGGCGAAGAGCAGACGATGAGAACGATGACGCCCGCCCGCCGCAAATCTATCCAACTCGCTGTTGTACAAAGGGGAAAAGACCAGCACCAGCAGCACTGGTGGCAAATAATGGGAATAGCGGCGCGTGAGGCACAAATGAAGGATTTTCCCCCGCTGATGACGGGAATTAAAGAGTGCCGGCGGGACGGAAAACAGCTCTGATATGCTTCAACTACCACTTATCTCTTCTTCTTTTTTCCCTTCACATCGATTTGACCCAGATTGAGCTGAGGGAAAAGCTCCGTTTCCTTTTCATCTTCCCTTTGTAACAACAGAAACGGTAACTTAACTCCGATGGGGCAGAAGGAAAATTTTTGCATGAAAACTCTGATTCTCTGTCCTTGTCATCCTCGACGCTCTCTTCCACAACTCTCATCTTCTCCTGCCCAACCATTTGTAATGAAAACCCACCATAGTATCATCATGCCCTCATCCAATTTAGCAGCAGGACACAGAAAGAGACTATTATTTCTTTCACTATCCCCACTCTCTCATTCCACTCATCTTGCCCTTTTTCCATTAGAATCCGTCTCGATTATACGTATTCCAGCAGATTCTTCAGCTCTTTTCCAAGCAAACACTATAAACACAGGCGAACTTACCGGAACTATTATTTGCTCTGCATCCGTACTACCGCTGTAAGAACACATGGCTAAGAAAGCGGACACGTTCTATTCCATACTTGAGGCTTCTAGTATGAATGAGCAGGGTTCATGGAAGTCTGAGGGAAAACGAGATGGAATGAGAGTAGGAAAGTAATATTTAAACCGCCTGTGGCAAACATGTGCACACTCAATGTGAGTGTGTAGATACGTGGGGTAACAGAAGAGGAAAGATACTAGGAGCGCCTGAATGCCACTGGATGCGTACCTAAGTTACATTCAGAAAGTGCGAGTATGTGAAGAAAAGGTGGAATCAACAAAACCAATCACGCTCGGATTCATACATTTGGCTGGCTAATACTTGGACTGACAGGACTGTGGGCGAAAAATCATAGCTAACTTGAACACACAGGCAGATGTAGGCATGGGTGGAGAGGGAATTAAGAAAAGTTGGAGGTTACCAGTGTGTGCATTAGCGAAAGGAAAATACGCCCCGTAGTTCCAAGTCGACATGAGCATCAGTTACATCTCACTCACTTCTCCAAATATCGGGTTCAATCCACTCGTCAAGAAGTGAGGCGAATGTGTGCATGAGTCTGGTTAGGAACAGAGAGAAAGAGCGAGAAAGGAAGAAACGGTAGTTGAACAAAGTCCGAGGCCATCATCAGGATCATAATGATGGTGGTGATGATGATAATGATCGTGCAAAGAACAAGAAGTTCTCCACACATGAGAGAAGAAGAAGAAGACGACGTAAGGGGTATAAGTAATACTGATGTGGTAACACACACTGGAATAAAAGCTGGAGGAAAATAGAAAGAGAGCAAACGAAAGTCCTTTTCTTTCTCTCGACGTCCAAATTCCTCGGTCCATTTTACTGTATTTAATCCCCAGGAACCGTCAACAAGTATAAAGTTTGTTCAATTCATTAGCTAATGAGCTGAAGGAATGAAATGCGGCGCTCACCGACTGCGACAAATACTTGATGAAATTTTCAGCCCCCTCTCTCTTTCTCCTCCAGTAGGTCTTGAGAGAAGGACAAGTACACAGTCGCCCATACAAAATAACCAAAATCCGCCTTTATGCACATAAGAGGAACAGAGCCAGGGACAGATAAGATACATAGCTATTAGAACATTCAGACGGAATACATTGGCTCCTTACCATTACAAGTCAATATCAGATTGTTCTGTGGTCCCTCCCGGCTTAACCGCCTGCATAACAAGTGTTTCAACCGATACCATAAGCTTCTACACACAAACATACGAACGCATTGTTTCCTCTCTCTCTCTCTCTCTCTCTCTCTCTCTCTGTCTCTTTCTTTCCATCACACAGGAGAAGGAAGATGGGATGAGAGACAGAGAAAGAAGAAGAAAGAGCGAGTGGAGGAAACACAAAGTGGGTATCATTCTAGAATACAAAAAGATCCTTACTCGTTTTAGGATACACATGATACTTGGCGAGACAAATTTCCCTTGCCCTAAGCATAATATAGACTGGATTATGATGGCTTAAATTTTATGTCTCACATTTAAGTTTAACAACAGGTATGGATATGTTTATAGTGCCAACAACAGCCCATCAACAAAAACAACATTCACTACCCATTTGCAAAACACTAATCCCGTCATATTCCAACTTAAACTTGTCACAAAATTATCTTTCGTAAACAAAAATAGTAGACTGAGCTTAGACTCTTTATTACTATAGAGCCACGGGGATTTTTAAACTCCTGTTTAATGGTTGCAACACCCTGAAACTCAGATTGTACAACGAAAACTGGACCCGTTCCGCTGCAGGATGGCTCTAAAAGCACTCTGTAGATGTATGTTTTTACAACACTCACTCAAGTTTCCATATAAATGTACCAAAGTAAAACTTACAAGTTGGAAAGTTTCGGCTAAGGAGAGAAGGAATAGAATATTCGGACAGAGAGGAGAAAATTTTACGATGGGATGACATGTAAAAGAGACAGGAGGAGAATGGGACAGTTTATACTAGAGAGCTATGGAGACAGAGAAAGGGAAAGAGAAAAGTATGGCAGCGAGATTCCCTGTTGTCCTATCTGGTTCATGGCAGCGACGACAAGGGAAAACCCACTTGCTGTCCAGTTGTCACTGCATCCATTGCCCAGAGGCAAGTTCGCGGAGAAGACAGTTGGATGCTTAGCGAAAATCTCTCAGCACACAATATACAGTACGTAGCTGCACAAATTTTCAATTGCAAAAACAGCTTAAATCCCAGCAGGACCTTCGTCGTATGTACCTATATCTAAAGGACACATGTGACAGATGGATAGATCCTTTAACTACCCAACCATGGAAAATGCATCTTTTTTTTTGCAAGTATAAAAAGTAGGGAATTGGAAGGGATTTTTGCAAAACTCTCTTATGTATGTATGCACCACAACTACACTATACTTACGGGTTGACACAAACACACTAACTGTCGTCCCCGTCGTGGTGGAGGAGGGGCACCAGGAATGGGAGAACGAGGAAGGAGGACAAGGGGAAAAAAAAGGAAGGTTAGAAGGGAATTCCAAATGAGATTCTTCCCGCTATTTCTGAAATCCAGGGGCGTGACGGGATCTAATTAAATCCGGGAGAAAAGTGTTCTCATATTTCCTGTATTTTTGAATATTTTTGACGCTTGAAAACATAACTCTCCTTTATGTCCCTTATTACACTGGTAGTCATGTTGGGCGACAGAAATCTATGTAGACCGTGTCGTCGCACAGCTTTCCGTTTTCACGGACAATTTCTACAGTCTCTCTCTCTCTCTCTCTCTTTTCCCTCTATACCTTACTTCCGAGTAATGCTTTTCCTCCCTTTCCCATGACACACCACGCTGGCGGCTGACTACTATTGCTCCTGTAGTCCCCTGTGCCAACTACGACGGACTTGAATTTATTTGCCCAGCCTGACAGCCTGGTCTAGTACACACTCTCCCTGAATCGCATTCCGAATTATGTTCACGTAATTTTTTGAAACCCATCAATTCAGCTGATTCCACCTCCATAATCCATGGTGCTACAAACGATTGAATGGACGGAAGAAGCATTTGGAGAGGATGGGAAGCTATACACAGACTCGTTAACCATACCAGGAGTGGTCTTAAGCGACTTCACAGCTAAATGTTTTTCTCTGCTCTACGTCGAGCATTTTCCCTTCGCCTCTATTTCACCAGTTCTTGTTAACCAAAAAAATGTGTGAGACATGTGCTCTCAGATTTATGCCTCATGTTCCTGTCGCCCATCCCGTGGCTAATTTTGCATACAGAAATACACTTATACACAGACACACGAATAAATTTCTATGTGCTTGTATGCAAATTTTTGCACGAAGTCAATGCCTTCATCCTCCAGCTAAAGGACGCCAATATGCAATCTAGCCTCGCATATAAGGAGCACATGAGACCACGTGGCTTATGAATCTGTTCCCTTTGTTTTCTTACAAGCCTTTATTCAGTATCCCCAGCGGAATGTGGCAGTGTCAAGTGACAGAGGCACAATTAACGACAGTCTTGTGGTTCACTTGATTCAACAGCCATGAAAGTTATAGCCCGTCCAATGGCAGGATTAGATTTGGAAGTTGTAAAAGATGATTGGAAAAACTCGGCGTATGTGCGTGTGGTTGTGTATATGTGTGCGAAAGTTTGTATGCTCCAAGCTACCTTGAGTAAGTGTGAAGTTGAGGGAGAAAGCTACAAAGTGAAGATGATGGGACACACAAAGTCTAGAGTGGCTAAACAAACTGAGAATTGGAGTCATTTCATTTGATCGTATTTATTGCTCACTTCCAATTAACGTACGTACATGATGGAGGCCATATTTCATGTCAATGTACTACTACCACGACTACACAACTTTCTCTATCTCCCACTGTCTCCATCCCTTCTGCTCGTGTCTTGATCAAGAGCAGCGGTTCAGATTGGAGGCGATAACGTTTGGAGGGAAAAAATTTTTCTTTCTCTCTCCAAATCGACTGAACAACCCCAGAGTGTGATCCTCCCATGATCTTGAACAGATACTTGGTTAGACTTTGTTCACCCAGTGCATCTTTTATTCCTTGTTGTAGGGAATTTCTGAATGGGACGGTAGACCAGGCAATAAAGAGGGAAAAAGTTTTCACGTCTCTCCAGAGGGACATTACACTGATTGAGAGCCCAACTCTCGCTACTGAACTTCCCTCCGTCCTTTCGCATACATAGCCGCTTACATTGTTACACGCCAAGTCACGGCTTAGAGCATATCTGAGTCTGTAAAGAGGAGCCGGCCTATTATTTCCTCTCCTTCCCCTGTCGACCAGCGCATGATTTAAAATACATAGAGGAGAAAAGTGACATTTTAACAGTGATCCTGGATTTGACTCAAATGCCCACCAGTCGAATTATGATGACAAAGATCAAGCGAGCGATAAAATTAAGGGAACCGATTATGATGGAGCAAACTTTAGAGTCTTTTCTATCCTTTCTCTCTCTCTAACTCCGTCGTCCATCAATCATCTAACACTCTACCGAACACGCACACGTACTTACTACTTCTTCTTCCTTCATGTCATTCCTACTCTTCACTCTAGTTCCTCTTCCACACTTCCATGCACTCAAATACACGCATCTTCCTAAATTCCCCGCTCCTTCCAATAGTTTTACAGCCGTCATTCCACCACCATACTCATTCTCCTAACCACCCCAGTGCCCACTGTTAGATGCTTCATTTCGTTCTGATAACCACAAAGTGGTCGTATAATGACCATTTCCATTCCATCAACAACAAATTCCACACGTCACGCATCCATCATTCGTATAGTCTTTTTAATCGTCGTCATCACTGTGTATAAAAACAACAATAAAATCTTTCCATGCACACACTAAAAATGGAACAAAGTCCCAACAATAGCATTCTCATCACTTTTATGACATTATTACAAATCAGGATTATGAAAATATTAATTACATCATCACACGAATTTCCATCTCATACGTGAAACGCACACATACAATATAGACAACAAGGTAATACAGTCGAACACGATGACTTGGTTGGGAAGACATGTGGATCACCTCCGAAATTCTCAATCGTCATCCAGCCGTCTCCTTTTTAATTCCCGATTTCCTGAATGTGAGAACACAATGAAAAAAATAGGATAATGGATCACGCGAGGAAGTGGAATGAAGTTGAATAAGACTTTTCTCTACTCACCTTCCATCTGATTCCGAGATGAACTGTGGGCCTCCACGTCGACTCCAAGCCATGAGGATAGGACAGAGGCTGTACTTGAGTTGTTGATGTTGGAGGAGGGCGGAAAATCGTATAATTGGACAATTCTTAAGATTTGTTCATCACTGATCCGAGATCCGACAGGTTCCTTCTGATCCTTTGTGTCCTTGATTCGAGTAGGCGGAGGAGAGCCCTCTGCAATGAATACAATACCATGATCACGTAGCAACATAACGGAATTATGGTCTCTCCTCTCTCTCTCTCACTTTCTCGTTGCCTCACACATACACACGCGCACACACGGGGTGATGGATGACGTTCGTGGTGGAGGTATACAAGGAGAGAGAAAGAGAGTAGAGAAGCATTTGCTTTAACTTCAGTCGACTACCAATATATACGAGCAAGAAGAACGAAGACGAGTGCAAACAGCATTGGCACCAGCAGGATAGAAGTAAGCAGCAATGCTCCACACAATCTTTCTCTCCCTCAGCAGATAATGGAGCCAATCTCTCCACACCGACTCCTTAGAAAGTTAATAATAAGGTAAGCTGTGAGGAGAGTTTTTGTCAAGTCGACAAGTTTTTGTCGTCGTCGTTCTCACCACCGTGATCGGGAGTAGTGTGCGGTGGTGAGCGGAGGTTGAAAGATAACGAGATATGATTTACAGATGATTAAATCAACTTACTTGGATTGTCTTGCCAGTTGAAAAACCTGGTGGGAGAACAAAGAGTCTTTCTCCTTCGATCCTCAATTGGACCTCCACACCAAGATTGTAGAATTTCCTCTGAAGATAACAAGTAAGTATTCTGGTAGGCCGGGAAATTCTCCAACTCCTTTATCTTCTCTTCCAACAGTCTCTCCCGTTCAGTTTTTTTCCTCTCCGTATGAGCCTTCCATTTGGCCACCCAAAATCGAACTCTTATCCGGCTCGTTAGTTCCTTTAATTTGGACAGCTTTGCCTCCCTGTTCATAGCAACACGGTGATCATTCAAAGGGACGCAAGTTCACAAAGGGTGTGAGAAAAAAAGAGTTAGTTGAATGGATTTTACAATCCACCTTTCTCTCAATCTCTCTTCTGTCTTTCTCGCTCTCTCTGTGTTTCACGTGTCCCCTCAACCACAAGAATGCGGTCAGCTAGTTTTAAAGAGCATCGCCGAACACGACGAGGATCAGGAAATGGATACAAATCCAGTGGGGCGTAATATGGGAAACTCACCTTTCCTTCACAGCCTCCTGGTAGCAGCTTGAGCTGATTGCCCTAACTTTCTCCATATTAACTTTCCTGTACAGTGCCTCACAAATCTCCCTCCCTTTACTCTCCACCAGTTGTTGAATTTGTCTTCGACGTACCCAAAACATTCTCACTTCGTTCTCGATCACCGATTGTTCCAACTAGAAAGAAAGTTCATATTTCCCATTAAAAACTCCCACAGCGCGATTCCTACTCTTTCCAATCATGTCTGAGCAGGAGAAGGAGGAAGGAAGGAAACCAAAGTCTTCTTACCCGTGCATACACTGATGTAGCCACTCTATCCAACAAGGCCTGCCTTGCCAGCTCTCGTTCCCTCCGTTCACGCTCGGCTAGGTAACAATCCTCACATAATTTTCGAATTGCCGAGTCTGCAATACTTCGTAAAACAGTCTCGCTCACACTTTTCAATTTCCCTTCCCTCAGCACAGCAGGAGACGGGACTGGTGGTGCTGAGAACGACGGGAAAATTAGGGGCTTAGTCGCCGGTGGGGGTAATGCTGTTGACGCTTGGGCACCACCACCGAAGATCCAACCTGATGAACTTGAGGAGCCGGGAAATGCTGATGATGAAGACGGCGATGATGATGATCCAGAGGCACACAAACCACCAAACGGAGTGGAAAAACTAGTCGCACTAAATGAAGGGAAACTTGAGGAGGGTTCACTTTTAACGATATTTCCAGTAACAATGCTCTGAGGGGCACTCTTGATCGGTGTAGAGGATAGAGCCCATGAGAAGGCAGTTAATTGTCCCGGGGCTGCTGCTGATGCCGTCGGCGCGGAAGTCGTTATTCCTTTCACTGAAGAACTGGACTTGAGCACATTCTTTACTGGAACTCCGATTAAGTCACCAGGTATGAGAAATCCCTGATCATCGAAGCTTGTATGTGGACAGTGATCTGGATAAGGATTCTTCTCTAACTTTCCTCTATTCAAGATTTCATTGACCTGAGTAAGGATTATTACATGCACGTAAATATAATAAACTTTCATAAGTACAGCGACTCAGTCAAAAGAACTTACGGCAGAATCCAACTTGGAGTCAATGAGCTCATGTTCTCTGGAAATCAGCGGGGATTCGGGCATTTCGAAAGTTTTCCGATTTAACACGATTCGGTCCTTCTCAAAGTCACATACAATTCCATGCGAATTGCAAAAATACTCAAATTGCCTAGGGTTCTCCTGGCTGTATCCCAGAGTTCGTTGTACAGCTGACAAGGAAGTCTACATGACGTATCAATAAGAACAGACAAGAGTCAGACATGAAAATTAGACTGAAAAAGTTGTTGAGGAGACTTAATCGCACGTAAGATCAGATCAACGTCAGTCAGTCAAAGACGCTCATGCAAACAAATGTTATTGGAGAATGATAACGCGCTCAATCAGCTTTTCACACGTTCTTCTTCTTCTACTACTACTACTACCTCTATCGTAGAGGAATGAGGAATTGCCATTTAAATGCAAATTATCTACCAAGACTTACATAGTTTTCGGCTGAGCTTTTCGGAACATAGTAAGCCTTAAAAATTGTTCTCAATGCAGACGACCGAACTTGGAAAAAGTAGCGGTGAAGTATACAAGCCGTCAAGTATGGTGCCCGTCGAACAAGATAAAAAAACTGCGCATAGTTCTTCTCAAACATTGCCATATGTATTTTAATGGCAAACTGAACTTCTGGTGATCTCAAGATCCTATCTGGCTTTTGCTGAATTTCCCTGAAAAGAGAAGACGAAAAAAACATGAGAAAACTCCTCACGTCAGCATCCTTACAAAGCTAATCGCAAGGAATGATGGAAAAAATGATGGTTTTTCTTACCATAATATATCTCCCTCGTTGAGATTCATTAGTATTTGGTAAGCTCTAAATTCAGGTTCGTTGGGACATATTCTACCCATTAGGTTCAGGTCAGTATACATGTGCTCCAAACTTTGTAGACACTTCATTAAATTCTCATCGTTCAATTTGGCATCAAATGCGTGACGGTCCAATTCACAGAGTCGAGTAGAACAATGAATGTGGAATCGCGTACATTTTTCCATCAAGGCCACAGCTCTCTCGTCCCACAGCTGCTGCTGCGTTATGTCCTTTCGTATACTCCTTGTTCGATCCCACACAAAATTATACCAGTTGGCCAAGTCTTCCGAGTCTTGACGTGGAATAATGTTGTGCAAAATATACTCCATGGACATTTCCAAGGTTTCTGTAGGGCGCAACTCATGCGGTAACGGTTCTTCCTGGTCAGCGGAACTTCTGGCATAAGCTTTTATGGCGAGCCGGTGATCAACTTCTCCATCTTTCCCTTCCGTCATCTCGAATCCTTGTAACTGTCGCTGTACTTCTCTCATATAACGCTCCTTTTCTGGGCACATATCCCGACAAGTCCCCGCCAATTTCACCGCACATTCAACTCTCATTTTCACCTTGGGGAATTCTTTGAAAAACAACAAATAAGTTCAAATGAATAAATTATGTAAGCATACTTGTAGTTAGTGAGCTTGTGGCTTAATACTTACTTGCTCTGATTAGCTTATCTCGGGCCTCTAAAAGTCTGTATCTCTCTTCGGCAGTGTTTGCACGCTTGGTGAATAGTTCTTGAGCCTCTGGCGAATCTGCATGAAAGGCGTAAATTGTGGTTTCTCCTCCGGATTGGGTGGCCGGTACAGGCTGGCGGGGGTTGAGAACCCTGCTTTTAATCGGCAAAGTCGTCGGGTTCGCGTTGATTTTTGGCATCAAACTGGGCAGTTTTGGAGATGTGCTAGCTGCAGTGGGCACCCTTTTCATAGCAGGTCGAGGCATCAATACTCTTCCTGTGGGACTTTCCAAGTCTTTCTGTTTATAAAAGATGGTAAGACGCGGCAAGTTTGCCGAGATAACGGTCCCTTGTTCTTTGGCCGTCTTAGCCGCACTCTAGAAAAATCAGACACAAAAATCAAATAAGCCTTCATTTCAACTACTTCATGTATGTTTCCTTCCATGTCTCCTCACTCACCGGCTCAGTGAAGCTAAATATAGCATGTCTATTCTTCTTGCTCACACTGGACTTGACAATTGTACCAAACTTGGAGAAATGATTGGTCAACAGCTCCTTGTCCAGCAGGTTGTCCGGTGGATCCATTACCACAATCGTCTTGTACTGCTTCTTATCCCCAGCACTCTTCATTTTTCCGCCTTTCTCAAGTTCCCTTAAAAAATATTTCCCTTTTCAATTTCCTTCGAAGAATTTTAATCACGATACACAAATGAGTGCACACATCTACATTACTTCTGCATGAACACATCTTTAGAAACAATCTACAATGACATTACTAGCCGAAGACCAGCTCCCAGATTCCATCCTTCTTCGTCCTGGACAAACTTACATGTTCCTGGTTGATTCTGGATGTAAAGCAACTACATGTAAAATCCAAAAGACCAATTTCTTTGCTTCCGGTCTTGACTCTTTGGACTATTTAGAGACGAGATATACAATCTTCTGATAAGAATAATGTTCAAGCCACAAACCACTACAGCCAAAACTCCAAAACTAATCAAGCTATTTCAAAGCATATTTCTTGAGCGAAGCATCACCAACACCAACTACTACTGAAATGTTGGAGAAATGCAAATCCTTGTACCAAAAATTTAAATTCCTTATAACTGAGCCCACAATTAATGTGGACTTTGGTGGTATGTAAACAAAACCGACACGAAAAACTTTATTCGCATTCCGACTTACTTGCGACCAAACTGAAAATGATTTTTTGAAACTCCCGCCGCCGTCTACGACCCACTGTGGCGGTCGTTGAATGTGCACATGTTCTTTTGCATAACAAACAAACTGCGAGTTCTCATTTATTGTCAGAATTATCCAAAATACTTGGAACTATTGAAATTTTGAATATGAATGAAGTTATTCAGTACAGAATAAAATGAGGGTGCATTTAGTATACGTCCATCTCAATTCTGGAGATGTTCCAATGATAAGCAGAGAAATAATTGGAAACCAAGAAATTGAAGTAATAGACGTTCCAAACTTGAATGGACTTGATGCTCTTGATTCCATATATTTTAATTTATTAAATAATAATGATGATAATAATAATCATCTCCGCAGAGAATTATTACGAGTGTTTAAAACAATACAGCTAGGGTTCGTGCATATCCTGACTTGGGTGTCAGGATTTTCCCATTTAAACAAGCTGTGTGTACACATCCGTTGACATAGGCCCTGATTACGAGGTCGGGTCAGGAGGATACGTACGAACCCTAAATACAGACTGCTCATGTTGCTGATGACATTTGTATGATTGTGATTGTTCAAAGGAGTAAAAAGCAACTAAAACATGATTTTCTCACACGATGACGACATGATGATAATTTGTTTACATTTGGCAATAATTCAAGTAAAAATGGCCAACGACTTGGCTTTGCACTCTATGTAAAGGCAATAATGATGATAGTAAGCAATAATAATAACAATAACGGTTACACTAGTTACATTATAAATATCAATAAAACCATAATATGTATCAATAATAATAAATTGCCACTATCATTGGAGACAGTTGAGAACAGGAACAACAGGATCATCCACTTAATGTAATAATAATAATAATAGCATGCAGCACATGCACAATTTTGTATGGCTCTATAGAGTTGGCCATCGTTTTCAACCCTTCCCCACCAAGGACCACCACAAAACAACATACAAGAGCTATATATGGTCTTTCAGTGATAATATAATAATAATAACTGGCGATCATCCATACTCACTACCACTACCTGCTGCACAGTGAAAGTTACTATAGTTGGATACGAAACATTGCCTTCTTAACTACCTACTGCTCACACACTAAATAAATGATAACTGACATCAGGATACGATGGAAGTTGGACTCGTTCACACACTGGGTATTTTTTCTGGACAATATTTACAAGTACTACTACTACTAATAATAATAGTGTTACAGTAATGTACATCATTCACTAAATTTGCAATAATAGTCTATTTTTGTGTAAGTATCTCTCTGTGAGTAGAGGAAAATACGGTCCTACATGCGCCCAACTTGTATCCATAGATATTATATATATTTATATATATAAATACAGAGATATATTGTATGACGGTGTGATTAAAATAGTTAACTTTTTCCCTTTTCTCTCACTCTCTCGCTGTCTCAGGTGAGCACAGTACATATGGGAGGTGTCCCATTCCCATGTTTGTCAAAAGGAAAGGGGGATATTATTTAACGCGATAAGAAATTAAGGCTATTTTCCTCCTTTTGTTGCGAGCTTTTACGACCTAACATGTTGCTGTCCATATTTGACATTATCTTGCTTAGTAAATCTGCTGGTCCTGCTGCTGTTAATACTTTCCGCGTCTTCCCGTCACTTGTTTTCAAAACTATTTCATTAGAACCGCTTTCATCATTATCCGCGCTGCTTTTCTCCGGATTCCCGCTCAGCGCATCACTGCTACTGTTGTTAATTTTCCTGTCTTTGTTGTAAGAGTGTCCATGGGACTGACTGGAAGAAGACGCATGATGCTTGGAGGATGAACGATGATGGTGAACTTCATGATTCCGACTTCCATGTTCAGATTTCCTTTTCTCTGAATCACCACCAACTTTCCTCATATTTTTATTATCGTCCGCACATGCACCACCACCACCACCTTTAGAGTCATCAGCAGGCAGGCGCTTTTCGGGCACATCGTTTTCATTCTTGGTCACACTACTACTACCACTGTCAACGTCACACACCGCTGAACACATGTCTGTCAAATTATTTTGAACGGAGGATGGGCACATGGATTGCACCGAGTCATTATTCACAGGCTGGAGAACTGCATCAGGTGTGTCCCTGGAGGACTTACTTCGCTGCTCGTGCTTCTTGGTGTCGTAGCTTTTGCGAGTGCTGTCGTGACCATGCCGTTCCTTATCATTCTTGTCCTGGTCTCGATGTCGATCCTTATCCCGATGGTCCTTATGTCTATCTTTATCCCTGTGTCGGTCTTTGTGATGACTTCGGCTCCTCTCTCTGTCTCGATCCTTGCCATCTCTACTGCTCCCACCCTCTTTCCGCTTTGAGTCGTCACCTTCTTTTTTGGATGAGCTGTGATGTGACTTGGACGAGCTGCTCCGACCATGCTTCCTGTCCTTGTCACTTCTGTCCTCCTTGCTATCTTTACTCTTGGTGCCATTCAGGTCAGTTCTTTCCTTGTCATGCTTGGACTTGTGTCGGTTCTCTCCTCCTCCTCCTTCATCCTTATTATGACTACTACTGCTTTTCGGCTTGCTGTGTTTACTACTACTGCTGCTGCTTGATTTGTGATGATGTGAAGATGATGATGATTTGCTTCCGTCACTTCGAATCTTAGTACTACTGTTGTGTCGTTCACGGTGGGAATCACTACTGTGATGACCGCGACCACCAGACTTGCTGGACTCAAGCTGCGATTTTGCAATTGAGAACTTGCCAGAATGATTCTCAATTTTCAAAGGCGGCACAATCGGTGACTCTGTTTTCAACAATGGAGTCATAACATTGGCGTCATAGTCAACAGAATTCTGATGCGATACATCCACCTCAGGCTCCAGTTTCGGCATATAGTTTGGGTAGTATTGACTCAGGCGAGTATGCCAAGCTATTTGGGGTTAATAACAATTACAGATTACTACCATTCTCAATCCAAATAAAGTATATTCGTTATCCAATCTAGAATCGTATCAAGAAAATAATTTACCGATGCTAGTCACAGCTGAGACCGTACGGAACTGATGGATAATATTTCGAGGTAAGAAGTATATGTCATTGTCATACAACTGAATCCTTGAGTATCGAATCCCTTCTCTCCTTAGCTGATTCAGCTTGGCATCTTCAATCCATTGAACACACTGAAAAGAATATACATTAAATGTTTGGGAAATATAAGTTTGAAGGGGAACTTTGGGGTTTTGGCAAGTTTGAAGCATACCTGCGATATAGGAGGCTCATGGAGATCTAACTGAAGCTTTTCCACTAGCTCATTGAAATCCCCAGCGTGAAAGGCTACGACGTCTTTCGTTACGCGATTCCACGTGTAAGGCTCTCCACAATGGACAGCTTTGAGTACGCCTGGATGACATGAAAAGCACCTTGTGAAATACAAAAGAAAACTGAGGGAAAATCCTCACTTACCGACAGCTGCAGAAGTCATCCTGTCCAAACCATGGCCGACATGATCAGCATGGGCCCTTGTCCGATCTTCGAACATCATCTCTCTAGCTTCAGATAAGCGAGGAAGGTATTGCAGGTTCCGCAACTCGTTTATGCCAGTCCTTATTATTATTAAAAAGATAATTCATTTACTCTCCAATTGAATAGTTGAATAATTCAGCCAACACCTACCTCCGCCTTTTCATAGGAGACCTCGAGTCTTTTTCGTGTGTAGGAATGAGTTGCTCACCGGGACGTACCCACAAAATAGGCCCATCATTAGACTCAGCCGGGTTACTTCCATCCAAGATCGACAACGGACCCCATGGCATCACCTGATCAATATAAACAATACGACTGTCACACTGAAGCAAGAGATTTTTCCACAGTTACAATCATATACTTGGAAACAATTCTGTTTCCGAGGCTTTGGAACGAACTAAAATTGTCGTCCATAGTGTGGTAGATTGGTCAGGACGTGAGAACAAGACGCTGGCGAGTTATGAATAATGGTTAGAGAGCACAGGAAAGATTTCACCAAATTTTGGAAGAAAATTTCAGAAAATATTTCTTTCGTTAAATCCTTAAAAGGACATAATAAATGGAATATTTGGAGCGATGTGCAACTGCTTCGTCCATAGGACTTCGTCGGACACGAATGAGGAAGAATGGTTCACGGAGATGGAATTGGCTGTCACGCGCGACGGCAAATTCGCTCTTTCTGTATCACTTGGAAGTACTATGTGTGGGAAGCGCGAGGAAATCTCTACTCTGCTCCTCATCTGCGTGAACCAATCTTCCTCATTCGTGCTTGACGAAGTCCTATGGACGAAACAGCTGCACATCGCTCCAAATATTCCATTCATTTTTTCCTTGTAGGATTTAACGAAAGAAAAATTTCCGAAGTTTTCTTCCAAAATTTGGTGAAATCTTTCCTGTGTTCTCTAACCAAGATTGAACAGGGCGTGCTTACCAGTCTTAAAAAATGGTTCTGCTCAAGCATTCCAAGGAACTCCGGAAAATACCCTCCAGCCTCTTCATGAACAGTTCCAACCAAACTCAACTGATGCAGCGGCCCCAACCGAAATGTTCCGCTGGAATAGTGCGCGTAAACCTAAAATAACGAATCATTATACAGTCTGCATACCTTTGTGCATCTAGAAGACTCATTTAGTTACTCACCTGTTCGCTGTACTGAGCCATCGTGGTAGTTTCAATATCCGACTGTCTGTGAATAACACCGGCTTTTACTACCAGATTAGGAAATTCATTTGTCATGTAATCCAAAAGGTCCGGTAGATAATGAGCTGAATCGTGAACGATTCCCATGACGAAGTAAGCGAAACCTTCATCATCCTCGCTGAATACAAGCTATAGGACAAACACATTACCATTAATAATCATACTGTAGTTGGTATGATATTTTTTTATCATAAGCGGCCATACTTTGAGGAATTCATGGGCCAAGTTTTCTGAATCCTCTTCCGAAAATTCTGCGATGTCGTCCTGAAAAATATGCAGTGTGGGGGCTCCACCGTTAGGATGAGTTCTCACCCAAATATACTTGCTATAACTGAGATTCTGGATGATCTGTGCCAGATTGGCATCAGGCGCTTGAAAGTCAACTATACTGTAAGTACAGTCTCGAGGCAGAGGACGAAAGGACTGCGGCCACTGACACTTTCTTTTCTTGGGTTCCGGTTCTTCATGATGGTAGTTTTCGCCACTCAGGTCTGAATTCTCTCTCCGCCATTCATCCGCTTTTATTTTCCGTGCTTGTTGTTGTTTGTCCGGTGGTTCCGTAGGCTCAGGTGCAACGGACTGCGTTGACGAGGTGCAATCCGGTCCATTTACAGGCTCTAATGGAGGCGACAGTTCTCGTTTCAAACTACTACTAACATCACCATCTTCTCCCTTGTCTGAGGGAGACAATGAATCAGTTTTTTGCACTCCACTACTATTCACACTGTCACTACTAGTCACCTCATGACTAGGAGCTCGCTTTGAGGTCCGATCGGTAACACTACTATTATTTTCAACTTGACTATTGTTTTCCTCAGCTGGTGTCTCTTCATTCCCTCCTCCTCCTCCTCCATTCTCCTCGCCTCCACCACCAGCATCATCACCATCTTGGTTACTGGTCACGCAGCCACCATCCGGAGCAGCTGGAGACGTGACAGGCGGCGGATATTCTAGACGGCCGTTGTGATGGTGGGTGTCTTCAACAAGCTGCTTGCCAGCAGCTATCGTATCAATCATGTTATTATGACCACCAGCAGGTCATTCTTGCATCACTCACAGGATAAAAAACCTTCCCTGCAACGTTTGAGAGCCCCTTCGTATTCTTCTTCTTCCCCCAGTGAAGAATTACGCCGCCTCCACATTCACTTTAAACGCACTTAAAGCTCAATGGCAAGACTTGAGATCAAGCTCAGCTGTTCTCTTGATCTGCAACCAAACTCCAGTCCGTCCGCCGATAAAGACAGATCTGAAAATGCTGATGGTCAAACAACTGCTCCTTCCTTCTTCCAACTTGAATTAAATGCAGATGATTGTGAGACGGTGAAGTTCCCCCAACTGTAAAACCAAAATCAATAGATGTTCCATTTACTTCCAGAGACAAATAACAAGTTGAAAGACATAAATTAAAGCTATTTCCTAAATCACTCCAAGAACTAATCCCGCTCGAATTGCCGCTAAAGCACATCCAAGCCTATATCAATACGCTCTTTTAAGCAGGTGCGCATAGTAGTAATAAAAATAACTACAGAGGTATAATGCAAATTACACCTGTCTTCTCTTTCTTATATCTCAATCAGCATCCTCCTGACTACCATTCCAAGAGTACTAACAAGAATAATCCGCAAAAAGCGCGCTCTCATCAAAGCAATAATTTAACTCTCTTGAGAGTAAAGCCTCCTACAGGCAGTGTATAATGCTCACACTACATAATATGCATGGACTTTCGCAAGCAGCAAATGTATGTAGTAACTTTAGGGAACGCGCCATTCCGATCACCGTATGTATGAAGCACATTACTAATTATCCTGTCACTAAAATCCTCATGATCGTCCTCACTCCTTTCTATTAAATCCAAAGTTGTAATAATAACACCCGGAAATTCTCGACACAGGCACACAAATAAAGGGAATCTACTAAATCTAGCTTATTATTCACTTTCACTAGTAAAAGTCACCTAGTCTCATCATCAACATCATCTTTCCAGTGAGTTAAAACAATCTCACATTCTTCTCCATAAAAATTGTTAAAAGAAGAATACAACAATTAATATACGGATTCCAAAAAAAATCCGCCTCTCCCAGCTCCTTCCAAATGATCCAAAATTTTATAATAATTGTCTTCCTCACCACACTTAATAGTATTGTAATATGCTGTCGTCAAAATTTATTATTAATTCTTCATCTTTCTTCTGCTTTGATTGATAAAACACAATCAATATAAACATGATAAGGTTAAAAAAAAAAGCTTAACTCACTCCTCCGCCAAAATTCTTCCGATTTCCCCCCTTCCCCCCACTGCATGTATCCCAGTAATAATAGTATTAAAATCACACACAAATAATAATACACACACTTAATGTGTAATAATACTCCTTTTTCCACCAAAGGGTTCTCTGCAAAGATTTCATTTGGACCTTCCTCCCGTTCACGTACGTACCTCTCTCTCTCACTATAGCCACATATATTTTACATTATACAATGTGCACCCAGCACGGGGGTGTTGTCTTATGCATGACACGCTTCACAAGCCGCCACCATTATCATCATCATCATCGTCATCATCATCTCCGCCGCCGTTCGCCTATATCCTCAACAGTGAGTCATATATGAGTGCCTGGCTGAGAACTCAGAACTCGGCTGAAGTAAGCTTTCTGTCCTATGCATGCTTACTACTACACACAAGTGTAGCCCACGTTTGATAAGACCTGGCTGGCTGGCGGGGTCTTTATATTACATTTGTGACGCACAGTGTATCCAAGCTCGTCCGCAGATGTACGTACCTTCTGCTGGCTTCTGTACTTCAATCGATGGCTTTTACGATCATCAGGCGCGCCTGTTCCTACCAGCATCATCTACAGGCTTGTTCAATTCATTCTCAGCCCTCAGGATTCCGAGGGGTTCATCAGGATAAAAGGAAAATTGAACGCGGTAGTCGGCACCTTGCGACTCAGCTGGTGGATTCCGTCCGCTCTCACGACATGTGTAGAATGAACCGTGAGCCTGGATGGAAGCTAAGGGCTAACCGTATTCATGCCTTTTCAGGCCAGGTTACCAATAAGTCTGAATCCAATGTTAAAGACAACAGTGTATGGATGTTTTCAATGGGACCGGTGACCCGGTAGGTTCATATATTTGCGAGTTGGTCCAGTTGACTCCCTGTAGAGAAAAATCCGAATTACTCATGAACAGTAGAGGAACTAAACTAATATATTGAGCATAAACTTAAGAAAAAACGATAAATGTGCCAGTCTGACTTGGAAGCTTCAAACTATTTTCCAGTACATGGGTCAAATCCTACAAATTCTTAATCGTAACGTGGAAATCAGTAGGAATTGCGTGTTGGTCATGAAATTTTAAGCGTATACGGTTATAAATTGAACGGAAAAACAAAATAAATGACGATAGAATTACGTGTGAGCATTGAATATTAATTCTTTAAGACAATTAAACGTACCAGTAGACTCATTCAGCCCATAATCATAATCCTTCTGGACATCATCTACATATGACGAAATTAATTTAAATAATTAAGCCCTTTCATTTCATTTTTCTGTACTCATTGTCTCGAGATGTACCTAGGTCGGTCACATGTTTATTTATTTTAAATTTTAACACCCTGACCTACTTTAGCCTTGAATCCGTTAAAAACAGCCTCCAGCCCAAAATAGCTATTACTTATTATTAAAAAAAATTATTTGACCATCTAAACTACTATCTATCATGCTGGCATTTTTAAATTAGTCACAGACCATTTCCAAGAAACCAAAGGACATCAACTGTTAATTACATTTCTCGGAATACCAAGTATTTATTTATACTCGGCATTTTATTTCTCAGAATATACATTTTTTTAATAAACCTTTTCGTCTATTTACGGTGGCAAAATAAAGCTCCAGGTAGTTTAAGGGACCGCTTACGGTAGGAAGATGCTATCGTAATGTTCATCTATCCCCTGCTTCTCACATGCTACGGATCTATGAATGGGGCTTTTTGGGAAGGTGTCCATGTATATAAAAAAAATTCTGGTATATGTAGAGCTGAAGAGACGTCATGGGGCGGTGTGTATGTTTGGAAGTGAATGCGTATGTGTGTGTAAGTAAATAGGGAAGAAAAGCACGCTGAGGCCAGATTATAATAGCGTAAGTGCGGATACGAGGAGATCGTGATTGGTCGGGCGGTACAAAAGGACAGACAGGATTGGTTGTTGGGATGGAGAAGGACCAATGAGGTGAGTGATTGGATGAGAAAAGGACAAATTTTTGGGCGGGACTTTTTGTGTTGGCGCATGATACGAAGGAGCTGAGGGTTTCATACTGACGAAGGCGGCGAGGCCGAGTCGGCGAGGGAATCTCCTGCTGTACTCCTCCACACGTACAGCCATCATTCCGGCAGGTTCGAGCGAGCGGTGTGTCTGTGTGTATTTCATGATCACATCCCATGAGCGTCCTCCTCATATAGCCGCCTTGCTGCAATGGTCTGACTGTGGAAAGGCATTGTATTATTTGTAGTTGTGGCATTGAGTGTGGATGGTTGGTGTTGGTTGGTATAAAGCTCTTGTGACAACAATTCCCCGGTATTAACAAGGTAAGTGAAATTAAAAAATAAAGCTGGTAGTTAGTGGGAATAATGGGGAGAGTTAGTTGAATTGTTGTTATGTATTAGGGAAGGTGATATTATGGTGACAAGTTGATAAAGTTGTTGCGGGTTGATTGTTTTTTCATGTGGCGGTCACTGTGGCGTTCGTTCAGTCGTCGGAGGCATCATCATCAAGCCCTATTACAGTTGTGCAGTGTCGTTGGTTGGGAATGAGAACAGGATTCTTGATGAAGAAGAGGATTCAATTGAATGTGAATTAAAAATTGTACATAGTACGACAAGTATCGAGAGCACGTTATAATTGGTGTTGACCGGGAGAAGAAGAAGAAGAAGAAGAAGCGGAGTGGGCTGTAGAAGTAAGGAGTGGGGTCAGCTGAAGGGAAGTCGTCTATATATTTTGTATAGAGATCCATTGGTGGACGGCGTTGACAAGTTTTGAGATTGTTGGACAGTAATTAATACAAGTGGGCAAGATGAATCAGTCCAGTGGACCTTCTCCCAGGAAGATGGCAAAACGTGCTGAGCACGACTCCGAGTCGGAGGATGAGCCGCAGGAATTTGATGAGGAGACGCAGAGAGCTTTAGAAGAGATAGATTCGTGTCAGAATGAGATCGACGCACTGAATGAGAAAGCCTCAGAAGAAATCCTCAAAGTTGAGCAGAAGTACAACAAGCTGAGGAAGCCGTTCTTTGACAAAAGGAATACGATAATTGAGAAAATTCCAAACTTCTGGGTCACCGCTATGGTGAATCATCCACAAATTTCGCTCCTTATCGACGAGGATGAAGAAGACTGTCTCCATTTTTTGACCAAATTGGAAGTTGAAGAATTCGAAGATATCAAGAGCGGCTACCGGATCAAGTTCTTTTTTGAAGAGAATCCTTTTTTTGAAAATGATGTTCTCGTGAAGGAGTTTCACTTAGGATCATCCGGAGACCCCAAATCCACCAGTACGGAAATTAAATGGAAGGAGAATATGGATCTATCCAAGAAACAGAAGGAAGTGATCACCATGAGGCGTAAGCGAGGCCTCGAAGCTAAGACTTTCTTTTCCTGGTATGTGGATAATGGAGACCCTTCGGCCGATGACATTGCTGAGGTATGTCAAACTTCCAACTATCAGCTATTTTGGAACGCATGGAATTTACGTTTAGCCCACTATTTCGGATTTTTCATACCTAAAACATTTTTTTTAAAACAGGTGATAAAGGATGATCTTTGGCCCAATCCTCTTCAATACTATTTGGTGCCAGACCTGGACAATGAAAACGGCTTAGAAGAGGAAGATGGGTATGTTATGGAATTATTAGCCTCCCTCGATCTTCGTTCCTTGCTTCGGTATTATCACTCTTTTACATCAGGAGTGATTACTACTAAACTATTTTTGATGAAATTCCTATACCAACGTCAAGGAATTCCGAGTAGCTTCAATCACTAAGAAGTCACTCAAGTTATGAAATTTGGATAATGACACGAGAAAACTTGCTGAAGTTGAATATGAGAATGATATTCTTGTAGGATTGAAGTAGAGAAGAATGGCTCGTTTAGTAGCACAGCAATTTTTCCTTTGGTGTATTCTGCGTTCTTCTGAAGTACGATGTTTTTATGCCGGAGCGTGCGATCGGTACTGGTGCGTACCCTCGCATGAGAGAATCTTATCAATGTTGAGATGTCGTCCAAGTGTAAACATCTGCAATTCATTCAGATTAATATATAATCATTTAGTATTGAATCACCGTTGACGAAAAAACTTATCATTGATCAATTTTGGAGGCTCCATTTTGGTTCTTGCTTGTTCTTGGAGCCTTCATGTTAGGATTGTACCGGCTTCAGGTATCCTCACTGATTCTTGCCCGAATCTTGCAGATTGGGAGAAAGTGGGAATATTGGGAAAGTCTGCCGATAGATGGCCATGACTCAACTTTGATCTTGTGAATGAACGACATTTTTCGCAATGATGAAAGATTACGTTGCTGATGATGATAAATTGTTTGTTTTTCAGAGATGAGGGTGAAGAGGATGATGCCGTCGTAGTTGTTGAGGAAGAGGAAGAAGAAATGGATGATGATGACGAGAAAGCCGGAGGTGAAGGGAACGGAGAAGGTGGAGAGGACGAAGGTGGCGAAGAAGAGGAAGAGGAAGATGACCAGTGAAAGAGATGAAATATATTTAAAATGGTTTCCATAGGATCATTTTTGCCGAGGCAGTGAGTCGAGAATACCGAAGAGAGCAAATATTATTATATACTATGCACTACCACCACATAAATATATATGTAAATGTTTTGAAATAGCTTTTTCGTTCACGAGCCGTTTCAGAGGGTACATGAAGAAGATGGAGAAGACAATTATTAGTTTTTATTATGACTTGATGATTATATGTCCCTGACTGACATCAAGCTGAAAGGCTCGCAATGATCCTCCATGTATGTTAATTGGCTAACTTGAGTAACAAAATGGATATCGAATGATGATGTATTTGTTTTGATGTATTTTAAGAATAAAACCGATTTTTTTCATGTAAAAGAACACGAGTCGTGCGGATGGAACGTTTACAAGAATGCCTGTAGTTTAGGCTCAAGCCTCTTGGGACTTGGAATGATGATGTATGAAATGGGGAGGAATGGAGTAGTAATGCTAAGTATGTTGTCGTGAATATTGCCTGCGGGATGTTGCAAATCGGAAATGGCAGCTTAGCATGCAGACTACGTGGTGTGTGCTGACATATGTAGTTGATTATACATGGAAGTTGTGCGGGTGTTTGGGAGGAAGATAGTGAGTGGATGTTCCCAGTCGCTCGAGTGTTGAATAAGTGGTTTGTATGTAGGAGCTGTTGAGTTTATATGATGAAAGGCTGCCACATGCTCCAGAGAGAGGAGCCGGAATCGGCTTGAGTGTCTTACGGCTTGGGTTCAATCGGTGGTATGCATACCAATGAATGAGGTCGTATAGATTGATAAGTCAGTTGTTTAGGGAATTAGTTGTCATGCCGACTTAGTAAGGATTTCTTTATGGCAGAAGTCTAGGGCTTTTAATGGCTGAATAATCACGCATGGATTTAGTGTACAAGCAGATGAAATTCATGATTGCAACATATTTTCCGCTCTAAATATTTCGCAGCATTACAACTCCATTTTAATCTTTCACCACTTATACGCTCAGTCCGTTTCTAGTCAAACACGCACATTCTTTCTTCCTTTCTCAACATTAGCCCTGCGTTTACTTAAGAGTAGAACATGTGAGCTGAGTGAGAATTTCTGAAACCCGCACTCATTCTGACAGGGTTCGCAAAACATTTTGGTTTCTTGGCTACTCATACCT
>JAQIWI010000168.1:0-56590 GCA_034698825.1 Deuterosminthurus bicinctus | reverse complement strand
CGCACCAGACACGCCACCTCATTGTAAAGCAATAAGGAGATCTGCTAATGCTCATTTAAGCATGTTAATAGCCTCTTTGTTAATCTTTGAAAGTCTCAGTAACCAAGGCCGCGGGCCTTTCATTTCCTATAGTGATGAGCTCAATAAGTTTTGGAGAGCAATGAAGCAGTGCTTTATGGGCGCAATGAAATAGGCTTTTAGAATAGCACTGGCCAAATGATTGTGGTCATCTGCTGCGGAACTATAGAAGAGATGAATCCAAGGGCAGGCTATTTTTAGAAGTCAGTGAAGCATTGAGAGGTTCAACTGTCTTTAAATTGTGCACCATATTATAATTAGGACTAGCTCCCAATACATTTGGCACTCGAATAGTCAAAAGCTACAAGAGCGTGTCTCTCCTCTACTAAAAATGTAAATATTCTTGTAAGTTTTGTATCACAGCAACTGCTTGTTTAGTAATGAACTGCTCTGATACGACAACACGAGACGCTTTTGGCTTCCATGACACTTTTTGTAACGCGAGATATCGTTTGCATGACAGGATTTGAAAAAGGACTGACTTTATCTATGCAAGTCAATGTAAGTTCGTTGATGACGGAACGCTAATTGTTTACACCTTTAGTCCACACACACGCTTTATGCAAACTAATCTGCTTTTGGTTGCTCACTCACATTTAGTGACGTTTGTGGGGATCATTGTAGAAACTAATAAGGAGCTAAATGTTCGCGAGTGTTCATCACAACTTTCCTCCCATGCTCGTACTAATTAGAGTCCATAAGAATGGACCATTATGAAATGACGACTGAATTTCCACGTGATATATTTGCTAACAATAATTATAAATACAGTTCCAAACATAATTTTTCTTCCTTGCACATGCTATACCATCCTTCAGTTTCCATTCAGAATTGAGCAGAAGTGAAGGGTTAGCGCAAATCCCCGAAGGTTGTTTTTCACATTGACCGAATATTTGCGTTTATACTTTACTGAGCCGTAGAGATATCGGTTGAAGGTGATTTGTGAGAGGTCTTATTGGGAAATAATGAGTCTTGAGTCGCGTAAGTCATATAAATGCTTCCATTTATCAACGGTAGTAGCCATCTTCTTAGCTGTATTGATAGTTTTTTTTTAATTTCAAACAAACACTTGTTTACTTAAATTCGGAAAGTTTTTAGAGGTCGTTGTAAGGCTGTATGACATATGAGAGTTAAGTCCATAAGCTTTCCTTGTCAGTTCAATCAAATGTTGACTATGAGAGAAAATCCCATACAGCGTCCATATAACAACCAAGTGCTCCTCCCCTCTTGTTAGCTATTGTTTCCCAACATGAGCGCGACCTTGATTAACCTATCATGTCACACAAATTGCGTTCTTTTCTCAACTCAATAAGGAAAAATATGATATAAAAATAAGTTAACAATTCAAGTACTCGTCGGTACTCGAGCCTCATGATTTTGTATTTAAAGAGCTGATTTCACAACAAGCCCTCCTGTTAGACTGATGATGACCAAAAAATTTGAAACGCTTGAATTTATACTTGAATTTGTTGGTGACTGTTTCAGAAAAATCGAACCGGAAAATCTCAGGGGAGACATTCTGGAATCATTTGTATCCCACTGAACATTCGTTAATCCCAGGAGACATGAAGGATATTGATGATGAACGCGAGCGGAAAATCAGCATTACTTCAAAGGCCGAGCAGGAAATTGTCAATCAATATGTAAGAATGAGGGTGTTTTATTACAATTATCAACTCGTAAAGTCGGTCAAGCGATTGAAAAACTTGATTGAATTATGGGGAAGTTGGTGAATTTTCTAATGTGATTTACCGCCGTGAGCCTTGAGGTTACGTTTAAGTACTATTTTGTGCAATTTCATCCTATTAAACGATCAAGTATATAACGCAATCTATTATTGACTATAAACTAACTGTTGAGGATTGTTCCATCCCTTTCCGATCGGAATCACTCGGTCGGCCATTGGTAGCAAGAGGGCGCTTTGTGCTGTTCTCTTTGTCAAAGATTCACACATGAGAACTGTCGCAAAGCTTCTTGCAATTTCCATGTCGGCTTTAACTCCATATGAATATCGTCCTCACAAAGGAAATAAAAATCAATGCGTATAGCTCCTAAAAATATGAATTTGGCATGATGAAAGCCTACTAAAGGATTTTAAATGTAATCAAGTTGATTTTTGTGTTCCCTAAATAGGTTATTGGACTGACAGATGAGCTACGTTCAGCAATGCACAGTCAAGAAGCTGGAGAATTCAGGCCTGAGTTGATCATTGGGACTTCTTCCATTTTGGATTTTGATGATGTCGTCAATATTGGCAAGAATCTCAGTTACCAGTAAGTATCGCTTAGTTAAGATGTCTATAGGAGTGGTGGTTTTGTAAATGCAAATGATATTATTTAGGTGTACGTGGTACTTGACATTCTCCACACTTGTGAATGAGCGATCGCTGGAAACGTTGTACAATAAGGCATCTAACTTAGCTGGCTCTGCACTACTGGTCATTAAGACTGAAGACAAGAGGGTAAGGAAGATACAAAAAAATACATGTCCGAGTTTCTGTAGATTTGTTTGGAAAATGGTTGGCCAATTTTTGACTTACAGGTTTTTGGTGCCCTGATGTCAGACCCACCCAAGGTATCCAATGGTTACTACGGAACAGGACAATCTTTCCTTTTCACCTGCCGCCCAACATTTCAGGTTTACCGATGGACCGGTAAAGATCAGCTCTTTGCTCTTGGTACCACTGACAATCTGACGTTCGGGAATGGAGGCGAGAAGTAAGATCCAGTATATTCATCAGACCGACAGTCTCAGTATTGCATTAATTAACGCACTTAATCCATTTGTGTTCTAGTGGAATCGGTGCCTTGCGATTGAATTCGACCTTATCGCAAGGGCAGACAGCCGAATGCTCAACATTTGGGAACCAGCCATTGGTTAAGGAAGGGAATTTTAAAATCAAGATATTAGAATGTTGGCATTTTGGCATTGCCAATAAGTGAATGCTGTACAATGTGAATAATTATTTTTGAAAACAAACCAAGTGCGGACCACGCCAAAGTGTCTATGGCCATTTTAAAGATTGTTCTATAGGAGCTACTCAAGACTTATGTTTTGCAATGATTTTAATACAATGAAGCCTGTCTGGATAGATGGAGATTCACTGTCTTTTTTTTGCTTGTAGGAATTTAATTTTGCTATCAATACAGTTTATTAGGGCTCAAGTAAATCTTGACCGTCATAAGTAAGCTATGACTTTCTATATAAATAAAAAGTGGACTCTTATTATATTATTATTACTAGCTTGTTCGTTTATGGTATGACACAAGTTTTTGATTGCGGTGGATGATTATTATTAAAAAGTTGTCTTTAAGAGTGACTGGTCCTTTTTATCGTCAATCAATACAGCTGGCACATCTATCTCATGAAGCAATCGTTGGCACTTGAGAACTACTAGCAGCAGTGCGCGTGGATCCTCCTTGCTTACTATTATTGTGACTTTGGAAAAAGTTTTGAGCCTTCCTTATGCGTCGCTGCTTCACAGAAACTCGTGCCAATGGAACTATAATGGGGATGATAATGAAGAGAAGCAGGAATACGCCAGTGTAGGTCGCATTGATAGCATTGCTAAGGCAACCCTTGCTCCAGCCCAGAATGTTTCCACTGATTACAAATAAGGCAGTTTCCGCCCAAATGTACCAAAATATCCACACTGGATGTCCCACAGGGAATAAAATGGTTGCCATGTAGCCCATAAAACTTTCGCAACAACTCATCCGCCTCCTTCCAGATCTTCCGCCTTCGACGTTGCTGCTGCCACCGGAGACGGAGCCCTGCCGATTCCTCCCACTCACGATTCTTTGACGGATGAAGTCAACACAGAAGAAGATGTCTCGTGGGACCAGCATGATTATGATGCCTATGAATAGCGCTTGTAAGCTATTTGACGGACCAAGGAGGCATCTGGAGCTGATCAGAAGTGAAGTAACTGCCATTGTTCGTGATGCTGTGGAGATTGGGAGAAAACAGCATGAAATTTTTGGCAATAATTAGCGGCCATGCATGACAGAGGAGATTGATAACCTCAGGAACACCTGACCTTGGCTTATATGATACTCATGCACTGCACTGACTGAATGAATTGTGATATAAATCAGATAAAAGAAAAGGGAAACCACAAAGCATACACACACACGCATAGTAGTCACACAAACACACACGTTGCATGCATGAGCTAATAACCAAGAGAAGTCATGAGGAGGTTGCTGCATACCAAAACTGGAGAACATCCGAAGCCCAATGTACAGTCTTTGAGAGGGACTTTGGCTGACCTTTTTCACATGGTCATAATCTTCAGCCTTGGACGGAAGGTTTGAGTTTGTCATCACACTCCAGCACAGAGCAATGTTTGTAATGCTAACAAGTCCTGGAAACGTTATCAACATTATTAACAGTCAAGCGAGAGCACTCCCTCACGCACTCGTAACGGTCTTTGGAGACAGTGGAAAGAAGACGAACAAACCTTTAAGCAGGCCTATGGACCCATCGTGCAAAGACTCAATCAAAATAACAAGCTGGACGGTAGCTAATGGCGCCGACTGAAAGACACTCTGTGTTTTGTACAATGTTTTACAGAAATTTTCCACTTCCAGGTACTGGCTGGATATCATGGGATCCAATGTAGCCTTGTAGCCTAAATGGAGGCAACGAAGCGAGCTATGAAAGCATAATAAACATGATAATAATATGCATACGAAATTGCATAGCCTCACGCTACAGTGGAACCTTAAAAGCTGCTCACGTCTCTATAATTAGTGCATTCAATGTTACCTGAGAATTGTTGCAAGAGGGGTGAAGCAATTAACCAGGATCCGTATCCTCTTTCCCCGACCGAATATTCTCTTTATGTCAGGCTCCCTATACATCAAAGTACAAGAGTCAAAGCTGACACAAAAGAGTTCGCTATATGTCAACTCCTGCGCGATAGCTCTCAATCTTTTCAGCTATGAGGGGAATGAATCTGGATTTCTTTACGGTAAATAATTGTTGAATTGATGTAGCATACTAGCGGCTCCAAGGATGATAAAAAACAGGGTGACCCCAGCACTCCATCGGAAACCATCTCGATAGTGCCAAATAGCCATTGTAACGTCAGTCAAGAATTCTCCCAGGATCGTGAAGAATACAATGGCATCCAATATCACATCAGTCCTCTTCACATCCAACACAAAAGAATCATTGAACGGGTGAAAAGTCATTTGTGCATGATCTCTCCGCCAGTACTCCTCCTGGTACTGATTCTCATCCTGAGGGTCCTCCTCGCTAAATAATTCATCCTTCTGCCAGCTCCTCATTGCCTCTCTCTTACTAGTACCAGGCTCACAGTCCAACATTTCACTCGAGCAACTTTCTGCTCTGCTGACAATTTTAGAGTCACACTCGTCATCATGATTGCAGCTCCCTCCGCCACCATTGCTCTTATTGCACGACTCACTTTCCCGTTCACGCTTCTCAACGAAAACATTGAAAGACGACCTAGTGCAAGATGAAGATGATGAGGAGGATCCTCCTGTATAACGATCGTCATCACAACGAATACCACTGTCAACTATGTTTGCCCCGCGGCAACTATTGTCATCCTCATCCTCTTCAGTTGACACTAAATTTGGGGAGGCCTCCAAGTTTTTATTAATCCGTTGAAAATGTGTGACTTCTTCCAACTGAAAATACTCATTCAGTTTCACTTGATTCACCCCAATGATTCCGTTGTTCACGGGACTTAATAGTCCCTCTTTATTTCCTTTCGACATTTTGAGTCGTCCTGTTATAGTCGTCTAGTTTCACCATCAGTATACGTTCCTCTCTCAACCAGCTTACATTAATAAAAGAGCGCGCGCGACACAGAAATATATAGAGCAGCGTCACACGGAGATTAACAATAGCACTTGGTTTTTTGTTGAACACAATACTTGCTTCTTTACCTGAGGGCTACTACGTATATCCGGATGGGAAACTCACAATAAATCACATGCCGAGGGGTCAATGCGCACCGATGTCCTCCAAATGGAGAAATGTGAAAATTGAATCCTTGTCTAAAAATCCTCGCGATTTTCCTCACATCATCAGTCTCTGCGTATCACTGATTAATTCATTCTGGTGACCAGATTTGAGTGTGCTGCCTGAGCAGCATTCCACCCTGCTGGGGCTTGACAGCGTAAAATGCGACTTGTTGAATATTCATCTGCCCTGTGAGTGCGTTGGTGTGTGTAAAATTGCCTATTTTTTATGATTCACAACACGATCCGATATGATAATGAGGTAAACATCATCCTTTGCTCCCCACTAGGATGCTCAGGCACAACTAACTGCCGTTGCCACTAGGCCTCCTGGTGATTGTCCTCTGGAATGATGACCAAAGCTGGTTAAGTCCAGGGCATACAAGCATTTGGCAATAGAGTCTACGTCGCCTCTATTTATGTGTATCTCAAGGTATGTCAACAAATCCAGCTCGTGACAGAGCATATATAACTCAATATCTCATACTACTTCTATTATCAGCATTGAGGTCATATTTATCCTGCTTAACTTACTTCCGATAAAGTACATAGAGGCGTATAATGCTGATTATCTCATCGACACACGAAACGAATGTAATCTTTCTTTACACAGGACCACTCAGGAGGCACGCCAGTGGAAAAATTGGGGGAGGAACAGAGGCGGGAGCCTCAGTTGGAATGTTGGCATGGCAATGAAATTTGTCAGAAAGTACTAGTTCAGTTCCCACTCAGGTAAGCCAGCAGTTCGTGAATGTATCTGCACTCGTCACACTTGAGCGCACCCCTACCTTTGTAAATAATTAACCTAACAAAGTCTTCCACTGAACAGTGTATATCACACACCAACACCACATACACACAATTTACACCACGAGTGGGAATGTTGGAACTTTTTCCTAAATAATAAACGACTCTGCCACTACATTGTCAGTCGAGGGCTTGATTACAGAATGACAATGAGGGTGTAAGGTGAGGCAGCGATTTCTCTCTGACTTTCCGTCAGATTCCTACAAGTCGACGGGTCCTGGACTTTTCTACTCCTCTGCCAACATCCACGTAGTATCATCTCAACTTTGAGAGATCTGAAGAAAACAAGGAGGAAGGCTCGGTCTAAATGCCAAAATTCGTCTACAAGTGAAAACAGTAAAAGATGCAGGGATGAATGAATGTGAATTGTCTGTGCTAATGCAAGGATCCCAGTAGTAAGAGTATAATCATTACAGGTGATAACAATATTTAACACATATGCTAGTACGACCTTCTCCCACATTATTGTACTCTTAGCACGTAGTCATTGGAGGGAATTAAGCTGTCTGTCCATGTGGAAGCAAGCTGAAAAATGTCTATACTCTCTTCCCCATTGTATGTTGTAGGGCATGAAAATGCAATACCATGGACCTAGTGTTTTCATTTGCGCTCATAATAAGTGCTTCTAATTTGACTGTAGGTTAAAACCTTGCCAACAGCAGCATATACAATAAGACCGGCAATAACGCCACAACAACCTCGTGCTCTTTCGCTTTGAATACATATTAGAGTTGAACAAAGTGAGACCCCGCCCCATAGCCGCATTTAACTGGTCCTCGGAAGTCAATAGCTTGGAACCGGAATATTTACCAACTTGACTTAAAGTTGTGCAATACATGTGCTGATAGTGCATTTGCCAAAAACTCTGCAAGTCGTGATGGTTGCTTATGCATGCGGTGCGTACGTCAGATGCATAACGTCCTCTATAAAAGCAATGTCGGGTCGGAGACACAAGAGACAAACAGTGGTTGTGTTACAGCTGAATATGACTTGCTCTGGAATTGGGTCAAACTTGGCTGAAGGAAGTAAGAGCCAGGAAACGGATAGAGAGGCTAGATGATTACACTTTGTAGAGGTCCCTCCTGTCACATCTCAAAAGTTCCATCATCTTTTAACAGAATTTGAGTATGCGACTGCACAGGCTGTGAGGAAAGTAAAATGCAGAGAAAAATCTGTGGGTTTTCTTTAAAAGCACATACCATTCGCTATCAATTAATCCTCCATCCATTGACAAACGGAAGCCTCGAGTTGGTGGTGTAAGACAAAGGGCACATTCTTCGTGTGTATTATATGTGTTATATGATGAAAGACAAATCAAAAGACTTTCAGAAGCTTGTACACAATGCCGTGGCATGCTCTTGTTCGTCTTCACAACAACAGTAATGCGTGTAAGCAGAATAAATGACTACGAGGGATGGAAGGGTTGTGTGTGTGTGTGTGTGTGTGTGTGTGTGTGTGTGTGTGTGTGTGTGTGTGTGTGTGTGTGTGTGGAATTCCACTGAAGCATGCCAGGCCAATGCCGCGCTTCTCCTGCTGCATTTCTATATGCATTCATTATTTCTCTAAGCTTTAATTACTGTTGTGCAAATGCTTTCCATCCGCCAAATAACTTGTCTATTCAAGCTGCTTCACTTGAACTACGTGTTGTATAGAAGTGTTCTGTATTTATTACATCCACCTCTAAACTATCCCTCTCTTTTTACAAGATTGTTGTCGCATCCGCCGGAACCTCAAAATTCCCTTCCCTCACCGAAGTTTTTCAAGTTGACTCTGCAAGTTTGTGTCGCTCCTTTTCACTTATAACATACCACTGGAATGCTAACATGGAAGGGGTGGAGGAAGGAGTTAGGAAGAGAAGACGTCAATTTAAATATGCTAGATGCTTTCCAATCTTCACGCACATACACAGGAAGTGGATGCACACCGGCTTGAATTAACAGTTGATATTTCCGGGATTCTCAAAGTTGAAGTTGCGCGACTCGTTTACACAAACCTTGCCATCCATTTCTCCTCATCTTGTTGTATGCTAGAAAACATTCCCGAGCTCTGTAGGAAAACCTCTTCAAATGTATGAAAATAGAGGCATCCAATATCCTTATGCTGCTACCCTTTGAAGCCACACAGATATTATGGCAAGCTGAGGCGAAAGCACGTGTGTGGCTTTTGCCTCATGCTGATACACCGGCAGAGCTATCCTCGTTCCATAATAAGCCATAAGATCAGTTCCAGGAGGGCCATGGATATTTTATTTGTGTGTGTAGCTGACTCCCCTTATTACGCATGCCGTCGCAGCGCATTAATTCTTGTACATAGAAATATAAGATCATTATACCTATGCGCTCTACACAGGAGGTTGGTCTCAAAGAAGGACAAATGATATTGGTATTTGCATGTATGAGCTATCAAAACTTTATTGCTCATCCTAATGACGACATGAGAAATGATGCGCATTGTGCAAATGGTAGTCGAATGATTATATTTAGTTGGCCGGAGGAGAGGCCTGAGTAGCGGGAAAGTCGGGCCGAAATGGGGCGTAGATGCGATTAAAATGAAACCAAAAGCCACTCTCAATGATCTTGAGCAGCAATAAAGGGATGATGTCTTGATTGTTATGCAAAAGTTTCACTTAATGTCATCATCATCACGTGCGCTAATAGATGAATTCAAATGCTCCTTGATTAATGGTACAGCTATGTATAGGAGTCGTATGGTACAACTAACACTGCGTGGCCAAATGCACCAGTTGAACTGCCTCGCAGTGAATTGCAAGTGTGAAAAGGTCAAATGTCCTCCGTCTCAGGTGGTTTCACACCATTGCCCCACCACAATAATACTAATGGATTCAAGGGCCATGCTTGCCATGTTCTTGATTATCTTACTGCACTGCAAGAGCAGATTTAGTGCTAAAATCCCCATGTACAGACTACAATGTGGATATCACTACTATTCCACACAAGTAAAATGATTATAATTAATGCACTTACTTGCACACGCACAATAATGCGATGGATTTGCGTATACAAAAGGAGCTACGGGACTAATACAAGTCTAGTTCTCAACCTGATTTCATCACATAGACAACACAGCATATTATATCATAATAATTTTAACGTCCTCACGATTAGCAAATGAGCATGCCGTTTGTAAACACACTCTATTCAGCACTATAGAGCACAATAATGCAACTCTAGTCATGCTGCTCATCTCCACCACAATAGTATAAAGAAGTGCCATAATTCCCTTTGTAGTGTCACTACTTGCATAAAGTCTGATAGCATCGAGGGGGGACTAGATTCCCGTATTTCATCACATCACTACATTAAAATACAATACACCACATATACCTATGAAACTACATATTTCTAATGGCAGCATAAGGGACGCAGCTAAAAGGCAAAAGGCAACACAACAATATGACATTTATATGGCTTGTGTACCGTGTCATTCCTTTGTCTCCTTGGATGACGCACAGAATAGGAGACCATGTTTTCATGCCCACAGGATAACATCCTCTACAGTCCCTTTCACTCCTGCCATTATCATTCTAGCCAAACTATATATACTCTTCTACAACTTAACATTTCCCAAAATCCTATCGCCCAATCAACCTCACAGTATTAAAGCAACCTCACAAGTGGAGACCAAAATGATACTGTAAATATGAAAACAATATTTGAACTGCATCAATAAATTCCTTCTTTACCACATACTCTTCCTCGCGTCTCCTAATACTCAATTCTCACTCACTAAACTTGTCAAATTTCCACCAACATTAACCATCAAGATCTCAATCCTATGAGCTGATTACACACATCAACATGATCATCATCGCATGTTACAGTCTTTTACAGATAGATAGGAGAGAAGACGCCACCCACTGTGGAACTGCAAATCGTTTCTTTCCACTCTCTTAAAACCTGACATCTTAAGGCCTCTGTAATACTTTGAAGAAACTGGCTTGTATGCATTTTTCAACACACACGCAGTCTACAAACTCTCTCACACACACAAACATACAAACTCTCACACACACACATAGGAACTCACTCACACACACATACAAACTCACTCACACATACAATCTCACACGCAGCATTCCCTCCAATCTAGCTACTACTACTACAACTATTTACTTCCCATGCCACTTTCTTCATACATAATCTCATGATGATGTCCTTTGAAAAGAGCCTGTGAGCGACTGAGAATGATGATGAAGCATCTGAAGAGCACATAGAGAGATGATTTGAAAGATGATGATGATGACGGCGAATTAAACACATTAACATTCCCATATACTTTTCCCAATGAATCATCATACCATCCGTATAGTAACCACCACAGCCACCATGAGCTTGTAACAAGTGGGAATTAGTCAATTAGTAAGGTGTCATAATAGAATTTCTAAGTCAGCTTTGTGTCATCAGTAGTAGTTTGTAGTAGTAACAAGTATCCGTCTATAGGGTTCAAGTACTTACTGTGACTACCACTCTTCTTTCCATGTACGACTACCAAGTTGTAAAGCAAAAGTAGTAAGTACTAATAATGCATTCTGTATACACATACAATTCCATGTACATAGTATGTATGTCTTTGTACTAGTGTGTGTGTGGATGTAATAGTGTGTTTGCAATGTGTGTGCGAGATTCAAGTTCAAAGACCAGAGCAGCTTGGTCGGACTGACTGACTGAGTGAGTATGAGGAGAGCTTTTGGTGGTGGATTTATATGGAGGCTTTTGGGAGTTCGCCGTAGCAAATGGTAGCTACCTCGAGGTAGCAGGGCTATAGTTAATGCCAATGGCAGAAAATACAGCTTGGGACCGCTCGAATAGCAAAAGCTTTAGCAATTCTGTACTTGCTCTTGCTGCTCTCACAAACACATAGACAGCAGCAGTTCTGTCGACCTCACAGAGTCGTTGGTCTGGCTGCGATTGTAGTGCTGTTGTGGTCGGGACGAAGAAGAAGAAGAAGACGGGGTTTTGTGTGTGTGTGTGAATAAATTCTTTTTGACGTATTCCATTTAATGGGGAATAGTACTACGAAAGGTTGAAAAATACAGTGGGAAGGCTGTTTGAAAAATTATGGAGTGGAACTGAGAAGATCTCTAGAGTCCACTCAAGGCTCACAATATTACATTCCTTGGGTCAATAATTGATCAGTTTGGAAATTTTTACTTTGTTTCGAGGGTGTGGTGGTGAGAGTGCGTGTGTTTTTCTCTCGCTCTCTGTGTGTCTTCTTTATACGTGAGAAAGAAGAAGTGTTGGTGAAGAGCAGACACACAGAAGAGGCTGATCTGCTATTAAATTTATATTTGTTGTACAGTTTATATTAGGAAAAAAAAGTTTGTGGATACGATTGTGGAAGTTTGTGGGCTTTTCAGCCGTCATCATCTTGATCAAAATGGCTGGGAATATCAACTGCTCCTTGGATGATATCGATCTTGCATCACTCAAAGTAAGTTGGGATGATAGTTTAATTAATCTTGGGATGAATCATCATGTTTGCACAATGTTGGCAGGTTTTGGATTTATTTGTGACAGGTGGTATCTTTGTTTTTTGCGATGCCGATTAGTTTAGTTTTGTTGATGATCATGATCATGATCATGATGATGAGTTTTTTTTGTCGGTATGTGGGATGAGTCTGTTAGTATCAGATGAGGTTTTGTAAGTATGAGATGAGCTCTGTAAGTATGAGTATGAAGATGTTAGTATTAGAAAGGAGTATTTTGGATAGTTTATTCTCGATGTCTTAGGTCATTTATGAGGAGGATGTAACTACTTAGCGTTTCAAGGAGCAATTGTATCGAGAAAGTAGATGAGATTTCGTGTACTCATCATCATCATCACTGATCACTGAATTCATTAGTGAAGGAAAGAGGAAATGGTTGGAGCGATGAGACAGTACGAGTCAAGTTCGATGCGGTACTGCAGAATTTGGTGACGAAAGGACGGAATGGATTTTAAATTTGAATAACGATCACGCTAAAGCTGGAACGAGTGCACATCGGGCAGTTAAAAATTTAACGTGTATGGGAAACTACGGGAGTTTGAGTGGACACAATGATGGCTTCCTAAAGATATTTCATGAACTTTTACAGCTAGTTAATTTTTTTCTCGTCACACTTGATTTTTTTATGATTGGTTTTGTTGGGGAATGAGCTTTGTAAATGAGAGAGAATTTGGAGCTAATCGGTAGGAGATGTTTTAATGAGATAAAGGGGACGTTATTATGAGGGTTGACTTGTCAATGATGATCATTATGGCGTCCCACGACACTTAATCCAAAGGATTGGGAGCGGAGTTTGGATGATTAAATTAATTCAGTAGTGCCTACGTTCATTGCTCGTGGATAATAGATGGAAATGAAGTTGGATTGGAGTGAGGATTTTTGTTTATTAGGGCTTGACTGTGAGATAATTATTGACAGCTTCAGTAGCTAGCTGACTAATAAGATTGGAATGGAAGCCTGGAAAATAAATGTGAATTGGGATGCAGTGATGTGTCTTAATTGAATTTGTTGTTGTTGAAACCATGGAGCTAATCTGGATTATTATTATTATGCATTTTTTTGTGTAGGACCCAGCTGGGATTTTCGAATTGATCGAAGTTGTAGGCAATGGAACCTACGGTCAGGTGTACAAAGGCCGACATACCAAAACCGGACAGCTGGCTGCCATCAAGGTGAGTTATTATATTCTTTTGCTCATTATACTGGAAATCTTGATGCAAATTCAGGTTCTTTTGAAGTGTTCCGACGAAAATGACTCGTTTGTAAGTGTACGAGGAATTTTTCTGTTGACTAATGGATGCAGATAAAGCATTGATTCACTCGGAAGTTGTGAACTACATCGTTCGGGATCACTAACGGCTCCGTGGTTGAGCTTAGTCATTGCGTATATATATAATCAAAGATTAAACTATGCTTGACGCAGTGACCCCTATCCTGCTTCGTTTATTTGCTCATTATCAATTTCCTATATGTCCTCCAAAGAGTTGTGTTAAAAAAATATTTATGAGTCATTCTCTATCTTTCAAGTGGGCTTAACGCCCTTTGTGAAGTAGTCAGTCAAATGGCTGGAACTGAGTAATGCAGTAATGAATGTCTTTGACCCTTTCTAACGTTCCAACTTTTCATGTATTCCAGGTTATGGACGTTACGGAAGATGAAGAAGAAGAAATAAAGTTAGAAATAAACGTGCTGAAGAAATATTCGCATCATAGGTAAGCGGACTGAATGATGGTCACTCGTTAAATGATCAGCGACTTGACACATTTTTTGGTGGTATTTTGTAGAAATATTGCGACGTACTATGGAGCTTTCATTAAGAAGTCACCACCAGGAAGAGATGATCAGCTATGGGTAATGAGAATAACATAACAGAAAGAATTAAAGTCTGGTATCCTGTCGTCCTGTCCTTTTTTATGCTCTTGATGCATCATCATTTTTTGTTTGTTGATCCCTTTCAGCTTGTCATGGAATATTGTGGGGCTGGAAGTATAACAGATTTAGTTAAGTCCACAAGAGGTCAGTCATTGAAGGAAGAATGGATTGCATATGTATGCCGTGAGATACTGAGGGGATTAGCACATTTGCATGCCAACAAAGTTATACATCGAGATATCAAAGGCCAGAATGTACTGTTGACCGATAACGCTGAGGTGAAGCTCGTAGATTTTGGAGTGTCGGCTCAGCTGGACAGAACGATTGGGCGGCGGAATACATTCATCGGAACGCCTTACTGGATGGCACCTGAAGTATGTCGTCCTCATCTTTTATTATTATCCGACTAATCCAACTTTAAGGGACTAATCGGCCATTTTTTTGTAGGTTATTGCATGCGATGAGAACCCTGAAGCTACTTACGACAACAGGAGTGATCTGTGGTCCCTTGGTATCACTGCTTTGGAAATGGCAGAATCACAGCCACCTCTGTGTAAGTTGGAAACAAATGCCAAATTTAAGGCCGGCTCTTGAATCCACATTCCATTGCTTACACATTTTTTGGTAACCTACAGGTGAAATGCATCCCATGCGAGCATTGTTTCTTATACCGCGAAATCCTCCCCCCAGACTTAAGTCAAAGCGATGGTCCAAAAGATTTCACTCATTCGTGGAAACCGTACTTGTCAAGGTAATCCTCACTCCGATTTCCTCAACTCTCCTTGAAATCTTCTGGCTGAAATAGTTTGCTTCTAATGTGACGTGACGACACTCACAAGAATCAAGTTTACTTCCGTTCTTGTGGATTAGAACTGGAAAGACTTATAATTCTTCACGTCAAGAAAGCTATAGTGAGAAAGATGCTGGATGCTGCTACTCCTCCTTCATGCATTTTGAACATGTGCCAAGGCAATTTATTCTAACGCCCCTTCGCTACTCAAACTGCATTGGCTATATGCCAGCTGTATATAGTTTTGTCTTCTTCTTTCCTTCATTTTCAAATCAACTTGTGTGTGTGGGTATATTTTTGTGATCTTAATAAAAAGCTCACTCGACTCCTCACAGGCTCAGGCTCATGTCTGTTGGGAAAAAAATGTATAAATGTAGAGTGAGCAAATATTTCCGAGCAAGTAGTACAGTTGTTGTTGTTGTTGTGATGTGAAAAAGTGCATCCAATAATTGAAGCGGAGGTTATTTATGCCGGTGGATGTTGTTATGGAGCAATAATAAGGAGGAGGGAAAGCAAGTAGGGTAATCTTATGTGATGTTGCTGCCAACAGGATTACACTCAGAGACCTCCAACAGAGCAATTACTGAAGCATCCTTTCATCAGAGATCAGCCCACAGAACGTCAAGTTCGCATTCAGTTGAAAGACCATATTGACAGATGCAAAAAGCGATTGACTCAGCAATCCAAAGCAGATAAAGGAAGGTAAACTACTCTCCGTACTCTCATTTACACTGTCAACATCCTGCTCTTCGTCTTCTTAATTCTGCTCTGGCATAACAATTTTTCTTTAGATTCTCTGATGAAGAAGAAGATGATGATGAGGAAGAAGGGAAAGGAGCTGAGGGAGATGCTCCTAAGCCGAAAGAAAATACATTACGAAGAAACTTTCAGGTAAAATCCACTCCAAATTTTCATTGTAAACAAAAGGGAGAGATGGAGGGAATTAGTTTGAAGGGGAGGAGAGTGGTTGGAATTTAATTTAAAATGCATTATGATGACTTTTGTTTGCGTAGGCTATGAAAGTGGAAGAGCCAGGTCCTCCATCGAGACCCCCACTTCCATCAAGACTTATTGTAGTTCCGGATGCTTTGCCTCCACCACCTAGTCGTCCTTTACCTCCTACACCTCGAGGAGCTCTGGAACCCGACGATGTTGAAGATGATGAGGAAGAGGAAGTTGAGTTTGTTCCCAAGAAGAGAAACGATGGAACACTTTTGGCGTCAGATCCCCCTAGGCCATTACCTCCGGAAACGGGGCCATCTAGACCCCTTCCTCCCACACCTGAAGAAAGTCAAGGTACTTTAGTCACACGTCGACAGCCTCGAGATGGACCGCCACAGGGTCTTGGACATGGTCCGAGGACCTCTGTTCTTCCAGATCTTCTTCCTCAGAACTCGGATGCTGACGTAAGTCTGCTTACTTTTAGGGTTTCAGTATAGCGTGTGATGTGTGAGATTTGGGCGTATAGTATGTTAAATAATGAGATTATGCGACTAGCTGTGGGATACTTCATAGTCATGTTGTGTGGATCATTCGGGGAAGAATGAGCTTTGTTGTTATTAACTCGAATATATGTGTGTGTAATTTTGCTAACGAAAACCTTTGGGGAAGACTGTGTGTTGAGAGGGTAAGACAGTTTTGAAGTAATGAAAAAAAAAAGCATGAGATGGTTTGCTGCTTTTTATGTTTTCATTTGATGATTCATTCATATGAAACTGCCTTTGTTTTATGTTGCTCTAGTAGTTGGAAGGATCGTGAGAGTATTTCAGTTTTGGTAAGAGTTGATTTCTGTGGACTTAATAGGTGGGCCGGGAGCGTGATCCTAGAGAAATTCGACCTCAAATGCCTCAGTCTCACCCTCAAGTTGGTGCTGGTCCTAAACAAAGGTCTTTCATTACTTTTGGCTTTAATCAGCTGGCCCAGTCATCTTCTGCTTCCTGCTCACCATCAAGACCATCTGTGAACGTAAATGTGGAGGGTGTTGCTCCGTCTCAGGGGGGAGACACCCCTGAAATTCGGAAGTATAAGAAAAGGTTGGTAAAACTTGCCTACTAATGGACTACCTGTAACTCGAAAGACTTGAGATGATGGATAACTTGGAATAATTGAAAATAATCGTATGAAAAAATTCTAGGTTCAACAGTGAAATTCTCTGTGCTGCTTTGTGGGGTGTCAACCTGCTAATAGGAACTGAAAACGGACTCGTGCTGCTCGACCGCTCTGGACAGGGAAAAGTCTACCAGTTAATAAAGGGGCGGAGATTCCAACAGATGGAAGTGAGTTTAATCAAAACAAGTAGTACTTGTGTCATTCTCAGGAGAACTGTGTCATTACTAATTTTATTTTTCAATTAATTCTTTGTCGTCAGGTTCTGGAAGGCCAAAATATTTTAGTGACAATCAGTGGCAAGAAAACCAGAGTTCGTGTTTACTATCTGTCATGGCTCAAAAGTAAAATCTTGAGGACGGAAGGCGGAGAAGGAGAGCGACGAAATGGCTACATCAACGTAGGAGAGCTTCAGGTATGAATAATGTCGTCCTTTACACAGAAAATTTTACATCCTATATCTAGTATGACGAGAGTATTTGAACAGCAAATCACCATATTTTCTAGCTCTATTATTTTAAACCAGCCGATTCGCTTATGATTCAAGTATTCTGCATTGTCATACTCACAGTCTCGAACACAATGAAGCTCGTAGAGTATGAAAGTTAGTAGCATGAGTTTAACTCGCATAACATTCTTTTATGAGTTTGAATACCGGGCTGCTCCGCGATATTTGAGTCGTTTCTATCTGGTGGTGAATGTTGTACGGCTATACGCCTTTAAATTTAATGTTGTTGTCATCGGGGACCTTTAAGGCTGTTGAGTACTGTCGTTGAAAGTCGAGTTAGAGAAAAGTTGGAGCAAAATTTTCCCATGCCGGGAATCGAACCCGGGCCTGCTGGGTGAAAGCCAGCTATCCTAGCCACTAGACCACATGGGAGTGATGAGAGACGTGGCAAATGTACCTTTACTAGTTCCTGAAGAGTGTGGTATTGTAGTATGTATTTGATGAGGGAACTGCGAGGACGATTAAGAGCATCTGTATAAAGTTAAATAAAATTAGGCATTAACCAGTAAACAGGTTGAAAGTACTGGCTCACTCACAGTAGAATGATTGCACTGCGGCCGTAGTCATCTTGAACGGCGTCACTTTGTAAGTTGACAACAATTTTGACACTGACGGCTACAAGTCGGAATGGTGTTAAGTGAATATTTTAGTTTTAAACAGTAGCGGAGATTCGTGTTAATTTCCAGTTGACAAAATGGTTGGCGATTGTAGCAAAAACTTTCCCATGCCGGGAATCGAACCCGGGCCTGCTGGGTGAAAGCCAGCTATCCTAGCCACTAGACCACATGGGACTTGGTAGTTGGGTTGGTATCATGAGAAGTCTGGTTGCTACTAGTTGGCAAGAGGAGTCATGATAGTTTCTAGGAGAAAGGGTTCTGTTGAGGTTGCGATCTGACTGAGATTAGACAGTATGGTTCGATAGTATGGTGTTTTGTAATCTTGTCATGTCATGAGGTTGAATAGCTGGAAGTGAGCAACGCACTAGTGAATGGGATGTTCTAATGAGTTTAACTAATTTTTGTTTATTTATTTGCAGGGAGCGACGCATTTCAAGATAGTGAAATACGAGAGGATTAAGTTCCTAGTTATTGCACTACGGGATGCTATTGAGATTTACGCTTGGGCCCCTAAGCCCTACCATAAATTTATGGCTTTCAAAGCTTTCTCTGACTTGACGTACAAACCATTATTAGTCGACTTGACGGTGGAGGAAGGTTCTCGCCTTAAAGTCATTTATGGATCAGCTCAGGGATTCCACGCCGTTGACCTGGATTCAGCCACTGTTTACGATCTCTACACTCCTAAACATGTAATTGAGCCGTGAATGACGACCAGGATTTTGTGGTGGTTGAGTTAAATGTAAACATTTTGGAAATTTTGTTATTTTACAGAGTCAAGGACCAATTATCCCTCACTGCATCGTGACACTTCCAAATTCAAATGGATTGCAACTTCTTCTTTGCTATGATAATGAAGGTGTTTACGTTTCCACGAGTGGGAAGGTATGGACTCTAGCGTTGTAGCTTTTGATTTGTTACGATGATGAGTGGGATTGACAGTTTGAATTTTTTGGGATGGTTTAGATTTCCAAGTCTGTGGTCCTTCAGTGGGGCGAACTTCCTTCTTCTGTGGCATTTATCGGTACAGGTCAAGTCATGGGTTGGGGTCAGAAAGCTATTGAAATTCGGTCAGTGGAAACAGGTCATTTGGACGGAGTTTTCATGCACAAAAAAAGTCAAAGGCTCAAGTTCCTGTGCGAGAGAAACGATAAAGTCTTCTTCTCATCTGCGAAGGGAGGAGGAGCTTCTCAGATTTACTTCATGACGCTAAATAAGCCTGGCCTTGCCAATTGGTGAAGAGAAGAGGAGTGTAATTGTAACTCATAAAAATGGTGGAGACCTGCTGGGAATAATCTCTTTCTTGGTTACTTTTCTCCTTGCAAAAGACTACAAAGGATGACCTTTCTGAATGAAGGAACTTTTTTGTTGTATTATTATTATCACTATTGTCCGTTTCGTATGATAATTACTTTATAAATTAGAAGATTTTTTTTGTTATCTTTATTAACGTTTTCACTCACAATATAATGTCCACGTGTACGAGGGATTTAATTGTTATCTACTTCCATTATATTTTAAACTCGACCGTGTCTTGGAAAAGTCCCGGAATGGAACGGAAAGGAAGGGGAAGATGGTGGAAAAATAATTTATTTGTATCGCCATCTCACTACCATACTGAAAATCTGCGAAAACTAACTGGTTTTTTTGGAATCTCTGTATTACTTCCTTGCTATTGAGAGACTTTGTGGAAATCGCTCACGAAGAAAAAAAGAGATTCTCGCACACACACGACCCTTTTTACATTTAGGTAGAATAATCCAAGAGCGACCAAAGGGTGCAATTCTAACAAAAAAAATGTAGCCAGCCAACAAGAGTACTGAATGTCTGAGAGTATAATACAGACTGTTCCAGTGTTTCAGTAGTGTGCAATGTAAGGATGAGGTGTGACCTTGTGTAGACAGGTCAGTGTTTTGCAGCAGCAGCAGCTACAACTATTGAGCAAAATTTTTCTAAACTACAAGGACTTTTGAAAACCCAAGAGTGCTGTTGTTGTTGTGGACATGAAGATTATTTTTAATCATTATTATACTAACCGCCATGGAAGTTGTTTCCTCGTGCATGTGACAAGAAGTTGTACTGAAATGCAATTTATACTTTTTGGTACTTTGACCATGAAGCAGTTGTAGGTGTAATCAAAGTTATTTCGACTTTATTTTTTAAAGACTTATTGATTGTGTGCTAATGTAATGATTATAATTTTTAAGTACTATCTGCAAGATCGTTCACACGCATTATTATTATATTTGTAGCATATTGAGATGAAATTGTAATATGACTTAGCACAAAAGTAAATAACCTCGGATGAATGAATTATTAATTAATTATTATTAACAGTTTCGAGTCAGATTTTAAATTTCTCTTTTTATCTTGCATCCATGTAAAATGTCTCGTTGTTATTATGAAGTACCCTTAATTGTTAACGACGTTTCTTATTTATGGTACTCCAACTATATTTGTATTTTGCTTTCTAATCTCTGTAAACTTGAAGCTTTGACAGCATATTTTGTATTATATGCTTGAATATAATAATAATAATATTAGTAAAATATGGTTGACCCAGACAATTATTCCCCTGGTCAGTCTCTGTTGTTCTTGTAATGTCGCATATACATGAGGGGGTAAAATATTAAGTTGTATAGATCGTATTATTATAATATCGTAGCTGCGACGACGACTTCTTAAGTACATTGATGATGATGATGATTATCATTCATGTAAGATTTTCGAGTATAATGTAAGTGAACTCGTGAACGCTATCAGTATCTCCTTTAAGTTCTGAAAAAAATATTTGAAATGCAACGTATCGCGCACACACACACACACACATGGACACGGGATTAAATTGATTGACCTATCGCTTGTTTTTGTATGTAAATTTGAATGTGCACACACACACAAGGCTAAATTGTTTACATCTATTATTATGATTGTCACAGACAACACAAGTTTTTCGTCGTCATTTTCAGTGTCCCTATATAAACTACTTGAAGCATTCGTGTCGTAGTAAGTGAAATTATTATTAAAAAAGATGTAAAGCAGCAATGATATGCCAAGATGAATTACAAGGGACCTTCTTCTCCCTCTCATTCACAGTCATCGTTTATGTGGAACTATTTAAAATTTATATCGTATCGTCGTTAAAAACAGAAAGGAGTATTATGCTATTCAGTTTTTTGGGCTATGGCCAAAGCATGTTGCTATAGACATGAAATTTATGCATAAAAAATATACATGATGTGCTTGTATTCGCTTTTTAGGGAATGTGTGATGATGATATTGTAAGACAAATATGACGACAAGGAGGAGAAGGAGGAAGGATCCATTTTATAGCAAATGCTAAAATTATTGGTCGGGCCAAGAAGATGAGGAAAGGAAGAAAGGTTTATATATGCGGGGTAGTTTATATATGAATGAAATGATGATATGAAAAGGAGTGTTTGATCAAGGTCTGTACTGAGCGAAATGTTTAAGAAGAGGAAGTTGTGTACAAGGATTTTTTAGTAACAAGAGTAAAAAAACTGCACACACACACATACACTTGATATGCAAGAATGTGTATCCATTTATATAGTCCGAAGGGAAACACTTGCAGGAACAATGTCATATAGTGTACTGATGACAGAAATTTTTGCTGACAAATACAAATTATTGCGTGATGACTAAGTTCATTGTAAATTGAATATTATTACATTACTACCATTTTGTAAATTTTCAACCAATATACTGTTTGAAAATTTCACGTGAGCGAATGCATTAAGCTGCTGAAATAAAATGATTCATTTAGCAGCCAGTAAAGTAACGTGCTGGCTAATTATTTCTTTTCTAATGGATGTCCGTAAAGTTGGGTAGCGAGCAGAGTTACTATATTATGGTCTTTGAACTTGAAAGTATTTTAGTCACTATGCATGTAAAATGAAGAGCACTTGGTTGATGACAGCAGCATTTGGTGACAGCCAAGCCCACAGCTGGTGGTGGTAACGGCAAAATCCACGAGTTGACCTGGTATCACTGTTGTTGTCATATGCAAATAATTCATCCACAGGTGGTTGCGGCAAGAGTCTTTGTTCCCAGTTCCCACAGATTGCCCAACGATACCTCGGATGGTGACAAATGCATCAGATTTTTCTTCACCTGCAGAAAAACGCAAATCATGCATGGGAAGATTTACGCTTCAGATGAGCATCAGACAAATGATGTCCTCGGTAAGTTTCTATAAGGTGGTGAGACTTAAGACTCGCTTTTTGTATGGACGCTTATTGCATAAGCACATCCTGGTGTAAAATTAAACTGAAGGACGCCACCATATTATAGTAAGAACGGCAAACAAAAAATAGCATTATATCATATCTCTTGCTCACGGATGATGACCATCATTCTCATCATCGGTATGATGAATGAGAGCACATAACGCACTAAGTCCTTTCTGGACAGTCCACATGCAATTGGTAATTCTAAGAAGAAATCTGATTCATTCATTGAAATGGAATACCCAAGTGAAAGAGCTGGACGTAGTAATTTCAATGATTTACTCAAAATGCAGAAAAAGATTGATGTGGTGCAGAGTGCTGTTTGAAAATTATTTTATTCACTCTCACCAGCACCTCTTGTTTGCTCTCAGTCCTTGTAAACATTAGAGCAATTTGGCAGAGCACCGTATTACATTAAGATCTGCAGGGAATCCATGGAGTGTGGAATGGCTTGACAACATTTATTTGTGGCAAAATTGCACGTGTATCAAATAGAAAGCGCATGTTCTATTAAATTAAGTGAAATCTGCGGTGCAGTATAATACGGCTGTTGCATTTATTACATGTGTCTTCCCTCCCTATGAGCATTTGCCAACACGCAAGGGACTCATAAAGTCACACATTTGGCCAACATTTCCATCATCCGCACCACTGCTATTTCCATCTACATGTGCAATTTTGGCGTCTAATCCACCCTGTGGCATGCTAAAGGAAGATTATAATTATCTCTTGTAGATTTTCCGCTTTATGTAATCCAACAGTTTCTGTCTTGCCTTGCAACGCGTACGGGGTATTCTAGGATGAAACGGAGCAGCGAGCGCAGATGAGACAAGGGGCATCATTAAGGCCGAAAAGGAAACGTGTATGTGCATTCGCCAAGTTTGTGTTTGTTATGGATTTCGTTTTATTTTAGAGAGAAATTTTCTGACATATTCTACTCATGTTTTACTCTGTAGCCCACCTAATGGGATAGTATTCATTTTGTCACGGAATGATTTCTCATCTTATAAGAAGAAATGGAATTTGGTCTGTATTAGAGCTTGGAGGCATAACGCACACGAGTCTCCTATCTCGCTAATGGTTTCCTTAAAATGTTAATGCGAGAATGGCATGAGAAGAGGGCAAGAGCATTATGCCAGCGTTCTATATTATATACTTTGAAAAGACCAGTTGCTAAAAATTTGTACCTACAAGGCTATGGCCGCGGTGATTAAATCTCAGTAGTCACAGCCACACTGCCCTGTAGACCTAAAAATAGTACAGGAAACTGTCAAAAACAGCGATATCAATTAAATGACAAAATCCTCCACATGGTCCTCTCCTCCACCAAGGATTCGCTGGCCTTTTAAGCTACAATATCGCGAAAACCTTTAGCATTGTTTTCATGAACAAAAAGATGGATTATACTATTGTGCTGTTTCAAAGAAACTCTGTCTAAATCAGGCAATAGTCCGGATTGCGTGTGGCCATAGATGCAGGAAGTTGTTCAGTGCACGCTATGGCCATTATTCGTTGACATGTTCTTGTCATCATGGCGTCAAACATGACATTCACCTATGGCAAATAATGGAACAGCTGCTTGAAACCCACAAGTGGAGCCTCAGCTTCAAGCCAACGGTTGTATTCAACAAAGACGTTCGAGCAAATGGCCTGATGGCTCGTGCAAATATTATCTCAGTAGCAGTAATGCAACTTCCCTTTCCCTCATGCCATTTAGCAATAAGGCAAGTGTTATTTACCGATTACTTTAACCTACTACACCCACATGCCATGTTGCGGTGAGCTGAAAATCGGATTACATCCTTTGCCACAAAATCCTTGAGAGATGTTGTGGCACATGAATACAAACACTGTGGCGGTTACCATTAACTTTTAGTAAGTTGTAACCTGCAGGGACCAATTTCATTTCTGAAGTGTCATTTCAGTTGAAATCACGTAATGTCCTTCAATGCTCCATGGATGCACGTATAGGGAAGATTCTTCTCGAGTTGGATTGTATCATTTGATGGGATACTTACGCCTGAGATGAGCTCAGGTGGAGCAATAAGGCTGAATAAGTTCCTCCTCTCATAGTCAGCCCATACAGAATGATGAATGTACTCCGCACAGGTAAGAGCTCTGCTTCTACACAATCAAGTGCTAAAAAATCTCAAAGTACAATGACCCTGACAGATAATGCGGGGCATTATAAACATTTTATATGGTTGTGGCGCTACATACTATCAACGGCAACAAGGCCTCTGGGAAGGTGAACTCAAATGTGTCTACTTACATAAGAGACCACTTCACATACATATGGATTAAATGTCTTCTCATGTCATTCCTGGGCCAAGCGTACATAAGGTTGTGCATGTAGAAAATTTTAGGTGTATAGCCCTTCCGATGTGAATTTGAATTCTCGTTGTTGTACACACCTATAGAGACACATTTAATAGGATGGAACATTGAAAGCAATTTAATGCTTGTATTCACGTAGATCTGTTGACAAATGTAGCCGAGAGAATTCGAAGTAGTACCATTCATTTATAGCTTGGCTCTGCTTAAGAGAGGTATACATCTTTTATGTGACCGCGTTTCCGTGAGTAATGAAACGTTGAGGGATTCATCCGTATGTGGTCGCCTGGAACGGTTGTGATCGACTCGGGTGCTATCTAATTCGTGACACCCTATGATCCCGCACTGTAGCGTGTGCTAAAGACAAACACAAGAAGAAACATCAAAGTGATCATCATTTTTATTGCTAGGGTCGTCGTGAACATAGCAATTGCTTCTTTTTCAATGTTCCACCGTGGAAACTGGCTGATAGGACGGTTTTTCTGTGGGCAATTGCAGTAGTAAAAGGGATGTGGAAAAAATTTGCCGGTGTAAAAACAAGGAGCGAGAACGCATGCAAGCTACGCTCTTTGCCTTTTGCCTTCTTTGTCCTTGAGGATTTTGATGAACTTTATCGACCGGTTTTAAGATCCACTTTTTCCTCTCTGTTGAATCCAGTGAGAGAAACTTGTGGTGGTGAATGATTCCTCCACCAAGAGCTGCGTGAAAGATCCTATGTGCTAATACACACGGACTCACGGGCTAACAGAAATACAATAATGAAAATTTCCTCTTGAAACAGCTTGCAACAAGGAGAAGAGCAGCTTTTGGCGTTTTTTCCCCAAAGCTTCACTGCGTTTCCATTCTCACCACTACAAGCCCCACAACAACTTGCTGCGGATCTCCTAATGTGCGACGGCTCCTTATTCATGCCCCCAGTCAGCCAGTCTCTCTCACAGTTTGGTCAGACAAATCTCTCCTCTGTAGCCACGGAAGGGCTTAAGTTTTACAGGCATAGCTTTAACGTACTTAAGGCTTCGGGGGAAGAGTGTACACTGTACACACTGATGCAAGAGTCCGCAACTACTACCTTCTTACGTCGCTTCCAACTTCTTGCCTGTCAGTTTGACATTCTGCCTCGGTCAAGTCTTACTCCTGCCCGCTCTGCCGCATTCTCCACGTATCCAATACGCCTGACAGTCCATTCCAGACCTGAATTTTATCGCCATAAGTGAGTATTCCGATTGTTCTAATTCTGAAAAAAAGTTTCCTTGCATTGGAAACCTTTTTATAGTTTTTATTAATACATCTTTCGGAGGTCTTTTTGTGTTAAATTCTTGGTAATCGTCGATCCATATAAAGTCAGGGAATAAACGAGTGGATTAACAGTGCTTGTGTACTTTACAGCTGATTCACATAAAGCCGTCGCAAGGACTACCCTGAGCGATCCCCTCCAAAATAAGTCAAATGCAAGTACGAAGCTGAGGAGACCACAGTGGAAAAGCTGGCGAAGACAATGGAAGGAAGGTGTTGGACGGTGACATGGGCATTTGCCCTTTGTGCCAGCTGTTTCCTGGTGACTTGTGATAGCCAAAGAACCCCTGGTCCTCTGGGTGGCTCACCATATAGCGCACCTGTTTTGAACCAAGTGAAAAATACACAAGAGTCCCAACCACTTCCCTATGCCCTCTCATCCGTATACCTCATGGACTTGGCCAAACGCGAAGAGCAAGTGTATGAGAAGGTTAAAGAGTATTTGGTCAGTTTGGAGGAGCGACTTGCTCTGGTCAAAGACTATCTTCGGGACTATGAGGACAGCTTGGGAACTGGGAGAGATGAGATTGACATCAACGCTACTGTCAGACTCATCTCAAGCGAAAGCGTGGAGACGCAGAGAGCCATCAAAGTGACTGCTTCTCCGGTGCGTGCCTTTAGAATGATCCGGAGGTTTGCTCAGGATCTCAGTGCAGTTGACAAGCACATCAGGGAAGATGCGGAGTCATCATATTTGGACGCCATGCAAGTACTCCAAGGTACTCACAACTGGCCTTCCGAGGAAGACATTTCTGATGTCATGGACGGTATTCTTCGTATTCACTTCTTCTACAAGTTGAACCTGACCGAATTTGTTGAGGGAAGGGTCAATGGAACTGACAATGGAGTCAAGCTAACCACTCAACAATGCTGGAGCATTGCACAATTTGCCATACGCTGGCAATTTTACACTCTTGCACTGGAGTGGATTGACGTGACAAGATTTAAACTTAGACAAGAAAATGAAGAGGATCGCTATCCTGGTCTCACTGAGGAGATTCTCAATGTGGCCGAACGGAGGACAAAGGAGCATCACGATAAGAATTTTGAGGATCAACGTGAGAAACGCAGCCCGTTCATTTTCCTCACACCCATCGGTCGTGGCAAAGAGCTTCCAAAGACCATGCGTCAACATTTGTTTGAGAATTATTTGGGCCGTGACTGGGGTAATGAGCCTGACTACAGTTTCATCAACTTTGTTGCCCTCTGCAATGGATACAATTTCCAAAATGATCAAGAGAAAAATGATCTCAAATGTTGGTATGAAAAAAATCGACATCCATCCTTCCTGATTAAGCCATTGAAAATGGAGCTGCTGCACAAGGAGCCATACTTGGTCCAGATCTACGACTTCGTCGGTGACCATTGGATCGATGTTCTTCGCCGAGTTGGTGGGCCCATGTTAGAGAGAGCCCCGCCGAGGAACCATGCAAAAGCAACACCCCGGACAGCCACCTATGCCTGGCTCCCTGACGAGGACTTTGCTGAGATTGATTTGATCAAGAAAATTGAAGCATTCAGTGGCATCAATGTAGCAACAGAGAGAGCATCAGAGAGACTTCAAATTGCCTCTTACACCTTTGGTGGTCACGTCGGAACGCACGTGGACTCCTTGGGAAGTCAAGCTCATCTAGACGAGAAGGGAGACCGAATTTTCACGCTTCTGTTGTACTTGAACGACGTCGAACGTGGTGGTCTGACCGCATTCCCTGTTTTGGGCACCACAGTGAAGCCAACGAAGGGCTCCGCTGTATTTTGGTATGACTCGCTCAAGAACGGAGAGGTGGATGGTAGGATGCTACATGGTGCTTGCCCACTAATTCTAGGACAGAAATGGATCGGTACTAAATGGACACATCAAAATGAGAATATGTTCACGTGGCCTTGCTCGCTCAGAGCTGACGAGTAACCATCCCGTTGCTGACGTTTCCCAGCTTAATCTTACCCAACGTCAGCTCAAATATTTATTACTGCTCATATAGAGAGGGGTTTTCCGAAGGTTTTACCACCAAAAAATTATTGTTGAGAGTGTTTATTAGTTTTTTGTATTGCAAGACACCGTCTCAAGTCATTATTAATATCCCTCGCTTGAAATAAGTTGGAGGATAGAATGTATTTGGATTGTTAAAGGAGACGTAATGTAATTCTAAACTCAATGCAAAGCCTGCGATGCCTGCGGGGGCATGTCAGTTTCCAAGGGAATGTCATTTGAAGCAGTCATGTAGTGTATGTTTTACTTGTTTGTGACTATTTCTTAATTATATTTTAACGTTGAAAATATTCCTAAAAAAGGACAATCATGTTATAAATGCATTTCTACTATTCGTTTCACAGTATAGTTAATATTCAAAAATACTCTTCCATATCCAAAAACGGAAGCCTACATTGTACCTGGAAGATTAGCTATCTACGTAATTCACTGTTGGCTTTACATCAAGGAAACGATCATGAATAAAGACTGCTGTTTTGACGTAATTTGACGAAATCTTGCTCTCTACTTAACATGTGGAACAATTTCTCATAACGATATGTCGGTGTATGTACACGAACTTAATAGCGAACACATTACTAAAAATTAAGTTTTTGTATTCAGGCTCACTGTGTGCAACTGACTGAGCCATGTTGTATTACCTTTCCAAGTGTCTATAGTAACGACCTTCGAGTGTAAATCAAGTAATCATATGCTCTCATCCTTTCTGGAGCAATGTAATGCGTGGAGATCGTCGTATTAGAGCAGCAGTCCTTACCCTAAGGACAAATCCATTGACAGCTAAGCTTTCACTCCAAGGGACAGACTGATTGAAATGAACTACCAGCTTCGTCGGGTAGTACTCGTATTCCTTCATCCATGACAACTTCCTCATCTTCTTCGGCTGTAAGAAGTACAGCAAAGGAAGTGGATGAAACCGTGATCTACTAAATTCGTCTCTACTGTCACCAGCTAGCACTCCGGTGTGCTCCAGGTAATGCCCTAAACATAGTTTGTCATAAAATAATGCATTGCATTGGATTATCTAAAACACGTTATTTTGAACGTTTTTCATTAGATTTTACCCATCAGACCGTCTTCAGCAACCCTAAGGTATTTCTTCTGCTCCAGCAAGCGAGATACATTAAACTTCAGAAGACTAGCCGCACCAGCACGACTAATAACGTAACCTGAATATTTTATTAAAATTATCTAATTTCCTTTTATTTGTTTTTAGATTTTGCTGCAATGTTAATTGCTGTAAGCAACATGGGAGTTTACTAACCTCCGCCACCACTCATATATCCCTGTTTTACGAACTGGTTGAATCTAAATCCAAAGTACAGGGGAATACGAGGATCGAACTGACTGAGGAAATGACGGAGATTCTCCATAATCACATAAGTGTCGTCATCACACTTGAAAAACCAATCAACTTCTCCAGCGTATTCCTTGTACGTTCGTGACAATCCCTTCAGAACCTTCCGCCAAAGATTCGAGCGACTCTCTTTTACACCGGTATCGATGCTGCCTAAATGCGGATCTGAAAGCAATAGTGATTATTGAGGTAGAATTAATAACAAAAAAGATTACTAACGCGTGCTTACCGTTTTTCGAAGACAAGAAAACCAGCCGGTTGCATCGTTTTCCCCACGTCTCCTTTACTGCATTCGACCTATCGTCTCTCTCGCCTGCGACAGTCAGTACAAGGCACAGGACCCTGACAGCCCGACGTAACTTACTCCTTTCGTGCTCTTTATAAACTCTCGGTAATTCTACGGTAGTGTGTAATCCAGGAGGAAATGTGTAGGCAGTTACGCTCTCAACTATCTTCTCCTTATAGCAATCCGCTCTGGTTATTACGGGGCAATCACTTGGAAATCGAACGGTGGTACTACCATTCCTAAGGGATCAATAATATGACTGGAAACTGATGTTGCGCTGTTTTTTAAAATTGTGTCAGTACTTTGTTTCTTTCGATCGATTCCAAATTCATGTAACTCACGTCGACTGTTGCTTTTTCGAGTTGTGCGAAGTGTAGGTCGCTTTGCAATCAGTAAAACACCCAGGGGATAATATGGCGTCAGTGAGCAAGAAGGCTGCTGCAGTACCAATCACAATCAGTGAGATACTTCGAATATCACAGCAAACAACTTTTGATTCCTGGATTTGTTGTTCCTGCTGTTGTCCTAGGGCCATGTTTGGAGGATGAGGTAGAAGGGTGGCGTGAATACTCTGGTAGCAGTAAAGCGTTTGATTGCACCCATAATAATGACTTGCCACTTCTCAGGGTCGAATAGAACTATAGACTTTAAAGATCATTCACATTTCAAACATCCTTTCAAAATGTAGAGGGACTATGGCAATAAGGTGCTGCGTACATTAATATTGTTAATATTTGCCTGAAAATACATGTTTACTAATGCCGCCAATTGAGACCATTAACAATTGACATTGCTGTATTAACGATAAATTACCCCTTTTGTAGTTAGAATCAAACTGATTAAGAGCTTCCTAATAAGCGTCCGCAACACACCAAATGACCTAAATTTGCTTCCAATTGCTGCAACGAGTACAAACACGAACATTTAATAACAGCAGCATAGCCTACTGGATACAACGATGCCAAAAATCTCTTGAAGGTTTTCAGGTACCCTGCTTCCGGTACCAGGCATCGTAGCCTGTCCAGGATAGTGTCATTGAGTACTCCCTCCACCCTCCCTAATTTTTGACGTTTTCCTCGTAATTTGCTATTAAATAAATTTGTCACGCCAAACGTAAATGGCATAATAGTCTCAATTAATCATCTCCTACAATCATCAGTGGTTAGCCCCATGCAACGAGAAAGTTGCGGCAAATATAAGGCACAGCAAACATCACCAAGTTGTCAGAGCTTGCCAAAAGTTTGGAAAAGCTTAACCAAGTTACCACCATTCGTAGAATATTCACTAGAATCTTTCGTTTAAAACATTTTCACAATGAAATACGTAGTTGTACTCGTTTTTCTTGCGGTTGTTGTAGCTCTAACTGAGGTAAATCACCCTTGTTGAATTATTGGAGATCATCAGCACTTAATATTTTACCGTCCTCTAAATTTATAGGCTGCCCCAGCTCCGGCTCCGATGCCAGAGGAGCTCCAACAAGCCCTCGCTGAGGTTGAAGGTAAGCATCTTTCGTTAGATTGGAATATCTAGCATATAGCTGTCTACTTAATACATATTTTCATTGATTGCAGAAACCCTTAGCCAGGTATTCTGTAACCCGCCAGTAGACAGTGGCAACGATGTAGCTGCCCAGAGGTCCGATGATAAGGGAAAGGGCAAAGGAAAAGGTAAAGGAAAGAAGACGACCACACCTGCACCTTAATAATCACTTCATCTGGAATTCGGATCATCACTCTTTGACTCATTGGTTGCCAACGTTTGTTGCATCTGTTGCACTTCATTCGAACAATAAAGCTTTGCCCATGAAATTGCATTACTAACCAGTGCGTTTGGAATTTCTGGTCTTGTCACCAGCCTTCATACGGTACCAGGTTACATCTTTTTTCAACAGATGGTGACCAAATCTCTTCTGTATCATCAGCAACCAGTAAAGGGGTACGGCATAGTGCCAAATAGAAAATCTTGCAGTTTATTATATTGTGTGTTGCTCGAGAGCATGAAGACAAGTGGGGAAGTTCCCTTGGCGGAAGTGTGCTTGGTGATTCATACAGGGCACACAGGACATGATTTGCAAACGCCCATATTCCCTCCCACAGATCATGCGTTTAACTGACCGTAAATACCTGGAGACGTGTTCGCGGTACAGCCAAGAAATTGTATAAATTTACAACTTTATTAATTTACAATTTAATTGAAAGTTTGATTCACAGTCCACGACATACCTGCGCCTAACTTTCGCTCCATCACACCCAACTCCTTCCGCTTCCCCATTGTTACAATAGAGAGTGTGTTTGATTATAACATTGTCGTACTAACAACCACTTGAGAGGTTGCAGACAAAGCTTGAGTGCAGCATCAGTAGACACAGTAGACATACACAACTGCTTTAGCAATGGCCGGGGAGCCCAGTTTACACACATCGTCAGTAAGTTAGTTCTCTTTTGCATTCGAAAGACTTTGCTAACTTGAGCTACTTGTTATCAATCAAGAGGAAAACATGTTAGTGCCACGGCAGCATCTAAATAATTTTGCGCATATCATTCCACCTGATATAACATAAGCCAGCGTGCGCTTAATCTTGTAATAAGCTTGCCGGCATTTCCATTCGCATATATTTACTCTATCCGGTTTCCTCCCTCAATAACTTTCATCATCATGCTCATTTGGCGATCGGTGTCAGTTAAAAACAACCACAAGCTACACGCTCTTACATCACATTACGTAGTACATGAAAACATTCTCAAAGGGTTAGTCATATACGTGGCAATTACGCACTTTCATTGAGAAACCAAATCACGGTTTTTGGAAGTTTGATTAGTTTTTTGTAGTGTACAAGAGAAGTTAACTTTTTATGTGAAATGATTTTGACGGTGAGATGAGATCAATAAGGAGAGCAGTAGCGAGCTGAGTTATTCTCATAACTCGTGTACCCTCTTGAATAGCATGTCGCAATGACTTTGAGCGGTCAAATAATGCGTGCACATTAACAACTATTTGAGATGATATTGCAAATAATGTGTCTCTTTTCTGAGTTTTTCTCAGGAATTTCCATGTTTAGGGGTTCCATCATCCATTTTAAAGGGAATGAGAGCCACCAAGGTGGCAGCGACGACAGCTCACTTTCCCCTTCTCACAGTCAACTGTGAAATTGTAGCAAATCGGCAAATCAAGTAATTAATTTGGACGGTGGTAGCCAGGAGAGAAAATTACTCACTATCGCATCGACAGCACGCGCTTACGACGCTTAATGACACAAGCTTTAAAATTGACACGTCCCTCGTACATCCAGATTTCAGCTGTGAGATCATCGGTAAATTAATGTCACTTTCAGCCCACAGTCTTTCCTATGTGCTTTTTTCAACTTGTAAATTAGCTTAGTAACTAATTAACCAAATAGCCCCCACGTAATCGACTTGTGAATAGCCCTTGTCGCTCCATTATCCACGGCAAAGGAAAAATAAATGCTTCCTCTGTTCTAAACTTGTACGTATACGTAATGATGACTCTCAACAACACAGGTGCTGCTGCTTGAAGAAAATAAAAGTATTGAGCCAAATGAGCCTTTTGCGTGTTGTTTGCAGCTTCTACATTGTCTTAATGGGGAAGGGTTGTACTACATTAATGAGGACCACGACGACGGGAGCGAAGACAAAAGTACAATGTGTGCAAGGCAACGTACATAAGGGGAGGCACATCATGCAGGCGCTTATTCGCCATGCTGTGCAAAGTGCATTCATTCACTGCCCAATTTCACCTCAAAGTTGACCCAAGGATCGTCATGTAAGAAGAATTATCGAAGACCTCACCTCGACGCTTATAACCTTCTCTTGTGGTCTCTATTACTTTGTTGTTGTTGCAGGCACACTCGCGTTGTATAGACGGACAGAAAGACACACGGCCAAATAATTATGAGCGCATCCAGATTAGGAAACCATTGACTGTCCATCATTATAAAAATATCAATAATATCACTGATTTTTTGTGTGCAAGTATCAAGGGTCAGTTCCATTCGTGTGTGTGCGCGAGTTTAAAGCTGCCTGAGTGTGTGTAGGAGAGACTATTATACAGAAGGAGATCAAGTGTCAAGAGAGACATAGACGCTTGGTGCCTAACCGGGTCCGATTGGTGGGATTACTGGAACAATTTATACTATTACGTCAGTGCATGTTTGTGAGATGCTGTAAAAATATTGCTATAGACAGAAAAACTCTTCATGTTAGGTTTTTGTGAGAATTTTCTTCCTTTTGCTCCTCACACAACTTGCTATTGTTGTAAAACTAGTATATAGTGCGGTCGTCATTGTACTCAAGGACGTCCGAGCTGTGAGATTCTTATAAAACTCACCTTGCATTCTCAAACTTGTGTGATGCGGTGAGAAAATCAGTTCGCAACTGGATGTGTATTTGGAAGGTTTTCCAGTGTCCTGACTTCAGTTCACGTCCTCCAGCAGCCCACATCTCGTCGCTCATTACCTGACTGTGATTTTTATACAATTTCATTTTCATAAACTCGTCAACATTACTGCCTAACGCTTAGGACTCTCCTCAAGTCACTATGAGTATTCTTTGGAGGGGAAAACTGTGTACGGTTTCAGTCTTACTGGCCTGTGCTGTGGGTGTATTTAGTGCTGTTGGTGATGCTGAGCTACCATCAACACTGAAGGTAACGTCACCTTTGTTTTTTTTCCACCGTACAGAGAACGGTGATTGCGAAGTTTGGGATGACATCCATTGGAACATTTACAACCAATGAGCTAAAAATGTGAAACGTTTAAAGTCGTTTCTAAACTTGCTGTAGTTTGATTTGCGTTAAATCACTCAAAGTGAGTGTGGGACCCGTTGCAAAATATTTTTTTCCGTCACTCGAATATTTATCGCATATACCATTCAAGTACCCATTGTAATCTCTGGTAAACTGATGTGTAACTAAAATGTTGCAGTATTTATACCAAGACAATTTGGACACATGGAAGGCTCCAACTGAGATAGAGAAGAAAATGCCGTACTATTTTAGTGGATATGACTTTGAAAAGAGACCAGGTAAGGCAGTGGTCTTGCTGACATTGAAATTTTGATTGTGACGATAATCTATTTTTGGATATTTTTACAGTGTGGGTCCTAGAATTCGGAAAGTATGATTTTAGGGGCGAATTGGAAAAGGGAGAGGAGCATGAGAAAGTTGTGAACAAGTATATTGAACAGTGGCTGTACAGAATGCTTCAAAGTGTCCCAGACAAGAAGGACGGAGTGGATGAAGCTGATGGGACAAGGGAAGTGGTGATTATCTTAGATTTCGATGGATATGAAATCAGGCAGCTGGGCTCCCCACAAAGTAAGTAAACAGGCTGACCTTTGTTTGTCAAAAACACCAAGTTAAAAATAGGGAATGGGACGACAAGATTTTACTGGTTCTCATCTTCATTTTTCTCTCTCTCTCTCTCTCACAGCTGTGTTGTTCCTCGTGAAGACTATGCGAAGGCTACTCGACGCTGGCCAGTTCATCCATTTCATCCACATTATCAATGGTACGTGTAGTAAATCAACTATGGAAGATTGACGTTTCTATTTGAACAACGCATATATCTTTAACGATTGACTTATCTTGTAACGTGGTTCTCATGTATTTGTGCAGCTAATTATGCCAGTGAGAATCTAATCAACCTCGTCAAACCGATTGTTGGATCAGCAAGTTCTGGTTTGGTAGTCCATGGAACGAATGCGGCCAAATGGCGACCTGTATTGCTTCAAAATATCCCCAGGGATCAGCTACCCGAGTGGTATGGTGGAAGTTCGGAATTCAAACCAGTCAGGGTTTATGGTTGAAACTACCCTACAGCATGAAGAACTATCTGTTATGATCATTTAGTAAATAGTACAAGGGGTTATGCAATAATTGCAATCCAACAACATGTTTCGGTCCGTCTTTGATCAAATTTTCCTGCTGTGCGAAATACTGCAGTTACTGCTAGGACTGTCTGACTTCACAGATCATTCATTATACGTTATTATGTTTTTTAAGGTGTTGTAATAATTTCGCTAACTACTCTCCGATAAACTCCGTTGAACTCCCTCAAATAATGTTTTCTTCTAACAGCTTATACGGCGAATTTTTCTAATGTATTATCGTAACGGTGTATCAAGTGCAGGTTAAGTTTTTAATGTGCGTGGTAATGTTTTCTTGATTGAACCTTGCGTTTATATCCTACAGACTCGGATTAAATTTAGCTTTCAAGTGATACAGTAATAAACAAAAACATGAATGGAGGCAAATAAGTGCTCTAAAATTGTCGGCAATATCCCTAATAACTTGAACTGACCATATATCAAGGAGTTGTGTAGCGTGACGGTGGGATTCCAAAGCTCGATTTGATCAGTAAAAATATCCTCCATTCTGACTTTCAAGTTCGCATAAACAACGCAACTTGATGTAATGTGTGAAAAACTAGTTTTTCTTTCCTTGTTATCGAGGCTCAACATTAAGCTGTTGGGCTTAATTAAAGTTTACTAAGATAAAAATTGGATGCTTCTTCGTCTCTGTTTACTGACGTCTGAGAAAAGCTGGTGTGCGCAGAAGCATATTTTACCTGCGTGATTATATGAGTGACTGACTGATTGTGGAATTACCACCTCAATTCCAAGAATTCTTACCTGTAATCTTGGGAATTTTTTGCCAAATATTAAATTACTTTATGATTTTAGTCGTATAAACAAAAGTCTCTAATGGCTCAGATTGCTTGCAACATACAAAAAAGGGATAAAACTGTGGGAATTATCTGCGAACAATTGTTGGCTTTTGCTGCTGATAACATACATTGTCGTTCGTTCTCGGAAAGTTTTTTGGTAGATCTAGATATGCCAATGGAATTAAATAATTTTCAGCATAATACCATGTAGCTCCTTTGCTCGTTATTCCACATGTCAAGAGGCAGTCTGACGTTATCAAAAATTACTGACAAAAATTGTCTCATAAGGGTGCCCCTTTCCTTCGTAGTAGAAGAATAACTGCTTAGACTGTTATGCTTGTAATCGGGATAAGTTTGAACTGATCGAGGACTTGCCGAGCTAATGAAGAACATATATAGGAGTACACTAATTGAGTTTTTAAACACCACAAGAGTTCACGGGTTGGCACTAGTAACCATACCGGAGAGAGCAATATTAGCAGAATGCTCATAAGGACGAGCCTTTATATGAATGAGGGCGAGGAAAATAAGTCAAAAATTGGTTGTAGTTAAATACAAGGATATGCAGTAAGATGTAACTGCACGTTTATTATATTCCTGATATGAAAACTCCTCATTATTCATCAAAATAAACTTCATAAACGTCTTATCCTCCTAAGGGGTGATCATCACATAGGAGTTCACAATGGAGTCGTTGAAATTTCTACACTGGGCCTTAAAGAACTCTCACTCATTCAGACAAAACGATTTCCGCCACTTCCTGCCCGATCATTATCTTAATGACACAGCTTTTGTGATTTGTATGGACCTATCTTAAGTTATAATCGGCATAGGCTCATCCCACTGTGCAAACTTTTGCCAACTTTTCATATCCTCTAAAACAATAATAATTACACCCACATATCATTGAAAAAAACGCCCTGAAATTACAACCTTGAGGCATCTAGAGATTCATTATCACAACTATTGTTTGGAGATACAAAAATAAACAAATATATGTAAATAAAATAAAATAGATAAATGTTTAACAAGTATATGGAAAAACGTGCTCTTCCTTCCCAGACAATGCAGGGGTAACTTTCTTATAAAAATCTGCGCTGCTGGGAGTACGTGAGGGCATTTATACTTGGCATGTGCGCATATGCATGATGTTGAAAACCTTATTGCTCCTCGGGTTTTTCCGATGTCGTAACATGACCGTAGGCAATCATCTGTGCTGGTTGTATAGTCTCTATCATATCAGGATCAAATAGCTGCTTTGTAATAGCAATTGCATGCTCGGATCCCTCCTCGTCAAGATCCGCTGAGCTGTCAATGTTATTTTGCATGGAGTCTTCTGTGTCCACATCAGCACGATCGTTTCGATGAAGAGGCCATTCTTCGTATTTGAAACGACGTGGTAAGGATGCCTCGGCGAGTGTGCGTGGGGCTCTGTAGTCGACTTGTCCATTAATATGACTGGCACTGTAAGGAACTGATGGCGGCGGTGGATGTGGAGGGGGAGCTGGTGGGCGCCTCTGCGTTTCTCTTTGCCTCTCAAGAAGCGTCTGTTGATAACTGTTTGGTAGCAAATGCTGCGCATGGAGATGAGATGGAGCTCCTTGAATTAAACTATTTCCGTGATACGGACTGTTATAGCGGGTATCTTTGATATTTCCATGAGCCTCAGGACGGAATAAAGGCGGTTGAGTTGTGGCTATGAGTATAGGCGGAGCCAGGCTATTGCTAGGTGTGTGAGGTGTGGGAATTGCAACAGAATTGTGGCTCTGCGGGGCTGGTTGAGCGGGATGATTTTGAGGCCTTTGATAGCTAGTCGGTCCCGCTTGCTCATGAGAATTTTGTCGAACAAAACCGGGGATCTGGAAGGCTTGTGGACCTGGGTTGACTTGGACATTGTTCTGTTGAGGGTAAATATCTACATGGCCATTACTGAATGGTTGAACTGGCTTGTATTGTTGCTGCTGTTGCTGTTGTTGTTGTTGATACTGCTGGTAACTATTTGCAGGTTTTGCTGGCTGTTGATGAGGTGGCTGGGGCTGGTGAATGTTGAGAATTGTCGGGTGCTTATGATTGGCATGGTGGATGTGAATTTGAGCTAACATGTCGGAGCCAGCTTGTTGATTATTTTGCTGATGTTGGGACAGACTTTGCTGTGTGAAGACATCCTTCATCGTCTTAGCATGATTCTGTCTAACTATTTGTACGAATGGCATGCCTTGATTATGCTGTTGCTGGTATTGATTATGATTGACGGGAGGGTTATTAATTTGGTACGGAGACTGCTGAATATGCAAGGCAGGGGTGTGTGTACTTGCTGCTGTGGCTTGGTGAAAGATTTGTTGACCTGTGGGTCGATTTGATTTCCCTTGATCAATGTGGCCAGAGATTCCACGTGGCGTTGTGAGAGGGCTCTGTGGGGCAGGGAGAGGGTTTGGGACTTGAAAACCTATTGATGGCTGAAGGACGTAGTTTTGTGTGAAATATGTATGAGGGTGCTGCTGTTGCGGCTGAGTGTGTTGAATTTGATGTTGTGGTTGTCTGGGAGGTTGACCCACTGGTGGTTTGTACGTACCTTGAGGCGCAGGTAACGTTGGTTGTTGATGTGCATTATGACTACCGAAATGGTTTGGGCTTTGAGGGTTATGAGTCGAGGTTTGAATGGTTGGTCTGGGTTGGAGTGGAATATAATGATTTTGTTGTATGGAAGAAGTAGCAGTATACCTTGTGTCACTATGAGGGCGATGTTGCGGCTGTGGTATATTATGCGTGTTGTGAGTTGGACCTGCCGGGAATTGGTGGTTGTAAGGGTTATGAGTTGGCGGGGATCCAGTAGGGCTCTGCACATGGTGCACTTGAGGAGGCGGTGTAACGTAAATCGGTTGCGATTGAACATGCTGGTGAGGTCTTGATGGTGGCAGTCGAGGTGGTTGCATTGCTCTGGGTCTCTCAATTGATGTACTAATTCCCATTATGTTTGCTAGATGACGAGGAAATGCACTCTCATTTAGACTGTAGATTTGTGGGGCCTTTGCCCTACCGGTGCTGGCCTCAGTTGCAGTCAAGAGTGAGTTAACCTCATGTGGATTAAGCCGATAGTATTGATTAGGTTGACTTCCTCCATGTGAAGCGGGCCTAGGGGATTGTGTAATTTCTCGGAACGTATCACGTTGCTGGTACTGCGGTCTTTGAGCTTGGTTTTGATTGTAAGGCTGCATGCGAGGAGGTTCTTGGTACGGACGAGGCTGATGATTTTGGCTCATGTGATGGCCATGGGGTGGCCTATTATTATTCGCTACGTCATCAAAATTTTGAGAGCTGGATGGATTTCGGAAGAAGTTCTGAAAGCTTTGAAAGGCAGCATGAGCTACTTGTTTCTCATGATCTGGCAATCCATCTGTGGAGAGGCCATCAAAATCTGCCAGATTCAATTTCTCATCTCCATTAAAGCCAACGGTGAGGATCTCAGTCTTAACGTTGTTTCCCGTTTGTCTACAAGGCACACAAGTACATGATGAACTGTATGAATGATTGGGGACCTATGAAATTATAGGAATTTGGGGGTAATTTGGTGGTTCCCCAGTCTAATGATTTTTTATTGGTACGTGTGCAGTATGATGAGGCAACGGAATTTCACTTCCACTTACCCATTGATCGGCAAAACCTTGACATTGCCCAAGAACTTTTCCAGGTCAGCATCTCCTAGTCCTAGCGATTTGGGGTCGACAATTTCCAAGTTACCGGGAAGGTTGTGCTTCATCTCTTCCGCAGCCGTCCCCATTCGTTGCAACATGTTTGAGGTAAAGAACTGTGGAGATGGTACACAACAAGTTGATTATTGGTGTGAAGACAGAAAGTAAGATCTCTCTCTTTTCTCCTCAGTTCGAATCAAAACACAAATCTTGTCAGGAGCAATTCATATTCCCATAAATTACCCATCTTCAACAACAGACCAGTTTTTACGTTGCTTTTTCAAGTCGCATCTTGAGTGCGTACATGTGATACTCGTATATTCTTCCCCCGCACGAATCTGCGGCCTAATGATGAGTCTGCAAATGAGCTGTGCATGCATGCATAGCTACACATGGTGCGCTTTATCATACTTAATACTTGAATGATTCTCACTGACTGTCATTTAAATGGCCTAACAGTCGACTAATTATTAAACTGAGAGCTCTCAGCGGCTGCTCATTCTCAAATACAGATTATATACTTTAGTTGGAAACCCAGTTTTTAGCCATCAAGCTTTTCTTCCTCAGCTTGTCAAAAGTAAAATTGATGAGCTCCCAGGACGGTGCATTCATTGTTGAAGCACATGATTTTACGTGCTTTGCCCCACCACCCCGTGAATGCGTGCAGTTGATAATAATGACTTAATTCCGCTAGTTTTTTCAGTTCCCAGTTAAAATTCACACAATTGTCTGCACGACGGCGGTGCTGCACTGACCATAGCAGTATAAAGCACAAAGAATTTGTCGTCAAACAAGTTACATCCTTTGGCGCAGGTCAGCTAACAGGGAATTGGATATTAAAAAGGATGATGATGATGAGCCTCTGCTTTCTATGAAATGATGGCGGGGTATCAAGGTTAACAAAAAAGGACCTTCATCATAGTAGCCTCGTTTTCATTTTCACCTGTTGGGGGTGCTACACAAGCTCCTTGGCTTCACCCACAGGAACTTGACCCGATAGATTCCCACAGGAAGTTGGTTGATAGTGAAAATGTCTTAAATATCAAAACTCTCTTGAGAAGTTCAATACAACCAGGTCTCGGCCTCACGCCCTCTCCTTTATATTAATTGATGGTTTAAGTATTAATTAAATACCGTACGCACACGCTTGAACTTTGAGGAGAAATGAGCGGAAGTTTTTATTTTCTTCTGATAGCAATGTCATTACTATCAAGCAGCTTCAAAGCCTGCGTGTGCCTCCGTGTTCGTTTTAAAAGGAAATCACTCCGGTTACGATATAAATTTCTATTTTCTCATGAGAGAAACCCTTTCTTTTGCCACGGGAAACCATGAATAGGATGGTTCAGAGATAAGGCATTTGTTTTTGTCATGAACTTGGATACTGCCTGCGTCAGCTATTGCTATATGCGTCCTGTCACTTGACACTGTCAACACCCTCGAACTTGGCCGACGAGGATATTCGGTGCCAGAGCTGCTAGGGATGAGAATGAGAAGGAAGTAGCTTCCATGGTTAACTTAAAAAGGGACAACTCAAGGTTGCAGCAATCCTTCTTTGTTACTAATTTTGGCTACAGTACCGATATCTTATGAAACAAACGGAATCTTACCAGGCATACAAGAAGTTCTCGCATTTTGACGAACGGGCCACAATGTCTCATGGTGAAGTCGTGTAAAATGAAATACGTATGTACCACGCAATTGCAAGGGTCCAGATGGGATACAAATGTGCTCACAAATGCGGGCAGTCACATAAAAGTCACAAGGGGAAGTCACAGGAACCGTTCCTTCTGTCACCATGCGCGTGTTTGCAATACAATCAAATAGCACCAACTTGGATATTTATTGCACACTTTAATCATCCTTGAGCAAGTGTTAGAAGAGTCTTTAAGCTCTGCGAGTGACCAGCACGACACCACCGCACAAGTCGACACGTCGGTTGAGAGTGAAAAGAAGCGGCTACGACTGGGATTTTCACAAGTAACTTTTGCTACCTTCCACAATACCTTCAACCTCAAAAGCAGAGGGAGCGGATGCCATAAACTTTCTCCGTCCTCGATATATCAATTCACTCAGTCAGTCTTCCTTTCAGCTTAATTACGCCAGACTAATACACATACGAGCAAACAAGTTGTGTAATGCAGAATGCGGAGGAAGGATCAGATCCCCTTTGTGGCAAAAATCACTCTCCCTTATTTATTTCCTCATGCAGAGCTTCTTCATGCATTCTTACACTGCACTGTTAGTTTAATTTTCACCACTCCTCACGGCAGCTAGCCATATAAGACCATCATAAATGTGAATGGAACTCTTAGTGCGATTAGCAATGGATTAAGTACACTAACCCTTAATTGAATGGATCATTATCATTCACATTCTCCGGTAGCTCCCTTCATACTCATCACGCATGATGCATCAGGCCATAATTTTGGAGCATTTCTTTACATAATTTTTTTTCTTCTGTCATTTCAACAGTTAAATACTTCTCTTTAGTAGCTTCGCAACTTGGCAGCGATCAGTGACCACTTCTCTTTGTTCTGCAACAACTGGCATTACAATGTTCTTTTGAAAGAGCGATAAATATCCGCGTTGGGCAAACTGACTCATCATTTCTCCTTCATAAAAGTTACACTTATTTTTAACTCAGTATTGCGTATTGGTAATTAGTCCATTATGTTTATTACGGGTCTATTCATTCAAGCTACTGTGTTACTGGTATATGTGAGTGACAGGCAGGTGTACACAAGGAATGAATGCACTCAATAGAGCCATAACCACAGGAAATGCAAGTCACTTCTCAGAGCATTATCCTGCTAATCATTGCTTCTTCAAAGACTTGTGAGCCAACCGATGGGGGGTTTTCTGAAAAAAATACGTATGGATGAGCATAAGGGCGTCATTTATTGCAACATGTGCACACATCTCGTGTGTAAATATAGTTCCCTCGGAAGAACCTCTGAGGAACTACTTTTCGCTATAATTAATTGCTTCAAGCACACCACCGAGCATCTTTCGGATACGACGATGGATAATAGTAGCAACAAACGTCTCTGCAACGTGAGTGAGTCTAGCTGTGAAACTCTAAAACTAACTGGGTTATGACTTTTCCTTGTAATTCCTGTCCCACACACAACGTCACCCACAGTCTCTACTCACGGTCACGGTACAGGAATTAAGGAGGAGCTTCTTGATAGCTGTTTTAGCTGCGACATATTCGTCCCCGGAAAATCTGTCTCCTCCAAATAATCACTTTCACAATACAAACGAGCTTATAGAACTTTGTGTTTCCGTTACAATTCCAAATGCACATTACAAATAATAATATGAAAACAGGAAGAACTTAAATACAGCGAGAGCAGACACTTTTACTTCGGAGTGCAATTCGAAGATGACACGGACATGGGTGAATGTCACGTCAAGTAGACGGATGTCGTGCTATGAGCCATGTAAAAGTGAGACCTTGAATGTATGCTATACACAGCTATTTCGCTCTATACTAATTTTTCACCAAGTACTTATGTGTATGCTTGTGAGGTTCACGTAATTACGGAAGTGAAAAACGCTTCAGAACTGGCAATTAGTTTTGAGAGTTGGAAAGCCGTGCCGTGTGCACGTTTTGGGGCGTTGAAAAGGTAATACGGTAAGAAAGAGTGAGTCAAAGAAAGAAAATGCATACGCACTCTGCTTCGGACCATATACAGAGCCAGCCGGCGGTTTTATTTACCTTCCCGCATTTCCTCTTTGGACCCACACAGATGATGGTGATGATGATCCATCCAAAAATGACTTGACATGTAGGTGTGGGCGCTTTATAAGATGCGTGTGTGCCAGTTTTTTGAGGTTGAGAGCAATATATGATGGGCAGTATGCCAAGAAGCTCTGACCTTCCGTTCTTCTCCCGCTACGTCACCGTTTACCTTGGAGTTTGGCTTACATATTGACACTGTTCAACATGCAGTACTTCATTCGTATCTTACAGTATCAGTTTGTCAGGAGTTTCCATCCGATCTCTATCAGTGTTCGCTGCTCTACCCTACTCGCAACAGTTCGATTCCGTGGTTGTTCAACATGTCTCGTGCCTTTGATATCGCTGTGAGTTAGTTGTTTTTCTTGCATCCGTGCTCTTTTGTGTTCAAATTTTATCTGGTTTTGTAGTCATTTCTTGTGAAATCTTGGTGAACAAGGGTAACACTTTGCTTCTTGCAGACTCCTTTTGGCCGACCCATCACCACTTCCCGGGTGTTCAGGGATGGAAATACCACAGTGACGGAGACCGTGACCTCAAGCCGTTCCAGCAGGCCATCTATCTATGAGTCCCTTGGACCCGTTTCTAGGTCCGAGTACATTAGCTCACCTCCCTCAAGCCGTGTCAGTTCCAACAACGCCGGACGTGCCGGAGCAGGTGTGGTCACATCCACCAGTGAATACGAACGAGGAGCAGATGGTCGCCCGTCCCACTTCAGCTCCACTGTCTACAAGTCGCCCTATGGCAAAACATACCGATTCACCTCCCACTACTAAATTACTTAAACATGTTCCATTTAATTGGTTAATTCTCACATTTCTAGTGAGTTCGTTATAATTTTCACAGTTGCGAACACTAAATCCTCCCTGCCCACCGAGATTCGCTGTACTTATCCCGAGACGAGAGGCCTTCCTTCTCAGCTTCTTATAACGCTGGATACATAGTCTAGGTGAAGTTAAGCCTGCAGTAACGCAAAAAAATATATACTGTGAACTTTACCTTGGCTTCCACTGTATGCTCCAGTTACTACTGCAATGTTATTTGTGGGAAGCAGCCATTTATTTCCGCGTGATTCTGCCGCCAGCCTTCGCTGTTTTAATAAATTCTATCCCGATTTATTTTTAGACTCTCTCCGATAAAATCATGTCCAAGCAGTACGTAACCAAGTCTCATATTTTTTAATAGTAAGAAGAATAAACATATTGCGGGAATATGATTGTCATTCCTTTCTTCACTGTCTCTAGCTCATTGAACATGCAACATGCAACATTAACGTGCAATTCGGCGACCAGGTCTATAATGATTTCATCATGTTCGCATACGTGCGATCTCAAACGAACGAAAACTTGAAAAGATGAAGTGCTCAATTTGAAAGGAAGCTGAATTCAACTAAAGTTGCATTCATCCTTCACTCAAATCTTGGTTAACACGCTTTTCTTTTAACTCTTTTGAAGCACGCTCTAAGATGATAAGCCTTTACCTGAATTGCTACGGATTATTCATGTGATTGCATGCAGTAGTGCACTGCAATCCCATTTAATACGCTTGGACGGGTCGATTTAGAATTGCACCGACTTCCTAAACATCTGTGAGCGTTCTTACAATATTGCTTACGCAATACTTAATGAATGCAATCTGACAGGTACAATCCATAAACGCTATGCCCGTAAAAGATTCATAATCGACATGGACCAATATTTCAGCATACTTGTACGTGATGAAAGGAAAGGATGGAGTGTCGGTCGTGAATGATCACTATCACCACAGGGGTGGGACCTGTTAGACTTCTGATAACACTGCGGCAACTGTAGGGACATCTAGGAAACGAAACAAGGAACTCCGAACGAATTCGAACCCCAGTATTGCATTCAGTGGCCACTATGAGACATTCCCACAAGCCATCCTCAGTGACCAATACGCACGCATGCACACATAAAATCCTTCACACTCGATGAAAACCTCCAATCAATGTCATATAACCACCATTAGTTTCATCTCATCTTGCAACAGCAATGATAACAGTCCCTCTAATTAAACTTGCATGAGGGACAGAAAACCCGGAAGAGGAGCTTTAGAGGGCGAGGACAATAATGAGCGGAGCAGGTGAGGAATACATTTTTTTTTAAAAATGTGTGTTTGTAGTAGAAAAGCCCTTCGCGAAAAATATTTATGTCAGTAGGTCAGATCAATCTGTTACCCGCTTTAGTCCGTGCATACGTATGCGCAAGATGCTGACACTAATGATTTGCAGGAATGTTGAGGGCGATTAACTCATTTCAATGAGTTCTCTCTGAATTTTTATCTTTTGGTCTATGCTTTTCTATTTTGCTCCACTTGTACACGAAGTGAAAGATGAATCCGAGGACGCAATTTCGGATTTCGTTAGCTATTCTTGCATGCGTGCATACATGCACCACATACAAGAGCAAATGAAACCTGTGCACACATGTTCATCCACAAATGTTCGCATTGTATGAATGCTAAACGCAGGAAAGCAAAGGCATCAGATTCATCTGTCAGTGGAATTAATTTGGATTGCGCAATCAAGCTCCTTTGAAAGATATATAGTTGGATTTATAAGGAACTTGGATCCTAGTCCCAACTCCCAGTGAGGAGACATTCCGTTAAGTAATTTTTCTGGAATTTCGTGCAATATTTTTTATCAGATTTCACACACTTGTGATTTTCGGAGACACAGTGAGCTATTTCTGACGGCGTTCTTGTCAATCCCTGAGAGGCATCAAACATGCTACAGTCCAAGGCTTCGTAAGCTTCGCGTATTTATGCTTGAATGTTGAGCCTTTGAAAAGTGTTTTTAGTTTCGGCTGTTGATTGAAAGCAACGTATTATTAGAAAGAGGAAAACATCTCTTGTTATTCGCCTACCGAATAATCGGCGTGAGATGTATGGAGACAATAGGGACGGCTGGTGCGGGTGCATGGTTTAAACTTATATCTTCATTACGCGTGTCAAATTTTGGAAGTAAAGCAGGAGTGATGATGATAATGAAGCGGACTTTTGGCATGATACTGTATCATTTTATTCAAAGCTATTCCAGATTATATTACCACACCCTGACCTTGGATGTTGTCTCCCGACCGTACGGTAAAAGTTTCCAATGGAAGTCTTCATAAACTTAATGGGCTATTCAGTATTTTGTTTTACGACAACCTCGAAGTTTATTCATCATTTTGGACGTGCTCCAGCTAATTACGCTCCCACAACCCTCACCATATTGTACCTTCTCGTAGGCACTCCAGAGGCTAATTATATCCGAGGAAGCACGATCATTTCAATGATAATCTCTATTAAAACTTTTATTTCTTGCGGTGTTTTTCCTCCTGCCGATTTCACCACAAGTAAAACCTGACTGAGTATTCAACGATCATAACAGTTTCGTACAGAGGAATGAAAAATTCCCATCAGATTACGTACTCCGTGCAGAATGACGCGTAAAACATATCTCCGTGACCTGAACCATCACAAGGAACGCTTCATACTGAGGAAATCTTGCTTGCAAATAATTGGCTACCTCAGCATACCGCTTCTGGATAATGATACTTAAGACTCATAGCTGCTTAAGCACACGAAACATCTACTGAAAGGGCACTGAGCGTGGCAGATAAATCGGTGTGCTATCTCAAAGCTCGGTAATTTCATTGTCAAACAAGCCCGAAAGAGTACAGGTTCATAGCGGAAGGTTAATCGTAATGGAAGCCATGAGAGAAAGATCCCATTTAGTACTCTCCTTACAAAACTTTAGCACCTTGAAAAACTTTCCTGAGCACGAGAGAGTCGCCTCCCCAGTTTCAAGATCATTTCAGACAAATTTTTACTTCGAACTGAAAGCAACAGGTGCTGTCATGGGAAGACGTGAAGAGTAGTGCGACTGGAATTTCATCGGCCTTGGACGAGTACCTCAGTCTGGTAAAGGATACGAATTAAAATACTTCGTTGGTTACTTGAGCTACTTTGGTACTGTATCACCTGATATTCGCAGTAACAAACTCATCCACTTACAAAATTTCAAATATGGCATGTTACATGTATAACAGAAGCTTTTACAATGGCAGAGGACTTACGGCTCCTTTCGGCAATCTAGGTGTCTGGCTGATATTACCTTATCCCATGCTTTCATTTGACGAGACTCTCTGTATAAAGTGAATAGTAGTAAATTCAGTTTTTAAACCCGCAACTAAATGAAAAAATAGGGCACGACCTATGTAGGATGATAGACATAAACAGAGGAATTTTAAAACATCCTCAGTCGGAGTTGTAGTCGTTTCATAAGAAATTTGAAACAGATGGTATCAAAGTGCAGTTTGACGGGTGGTCGTTTCGCAAGAAACCACAAGATGAGCATTTGGGAAACGCCAATTACAGTATACATTGCAGGACGGGTAAGACTGTTGGTAGTATGAATGACCTCAAAATTCGGGTCACAAGTTTGCAGCCTCTTTCTATTATGTATTAATGCAGTGAAGAGGAGACTAAGCCAATAAAGGTTAAGAGAACACGAGAGACACTAAAAAAATGCTGGGGGAATAGAGACTGGAACGTGTGGAATCTAGAATCATTTGTACTTGAGGTTCGTCTCTAGATTTCCATGTGACATTTTTTCTCCGTATGTTGGGTTCAGTGAAATTTTAACTGTGTTGTGTAACAAAGTGGAAGAATTTCACATTAAACCTCCCTTCAGCTGCGGACTGCCTACAAAGAACTCGGATGCATCTGTCTGTAAAGGCTGGTTGTGCATATGGAAATTCTGCAACATTTTCTGATTCCGTCTGTCTGTAGACCAGGAACGTTATTAGATCTACTGTGTGCAAACCAAGCAGAGCTGTTTCTGATGAAATGCCACTTGATGAGAACGATGGTCATAACTATGAAAAGACATGGCGCTATTTAGCACAGGATTTTTCATGAGTCCACCACACTGCACTGGTGCATCTATGAATCACGTTGAAGGGGGCGTTGAAGTGTTATGGTGAGCACATGTGTGTATGTAAAAGCAAACAAGACCACCGTTGCCTTTGCTAAGCGACTTGATCATGAAACCACATTCGTGTAGGCAGTGCTGGCTCGTTTGCGGGATCCATTACGACGATGCTGATAGTAGCTTTTATGTTGTCATTTGGGTTATTTTGTTTCTCAGAAGAAGGGGATGATGAGAGGAAAAAGAAAAGGCTGTGAATCAGATACGTGTGACTTTTCCCACAACTTGTGATCCCTTGTATTTATTCAGATTTACGAATGAAGTGTTAAATCATTCCTGCTGTTAACTTCATATGAGATTAACAACTTGCCGTCGTGCTCAGGCGGCATATTCATGAATCATTTTGATAGGTGGAGTCATGCCTAACCCTGAATCTCTTGGGTCCAGGTTTAACATGAAACCGTTTCCTGTCGGGACGTTCATCAAGACGGATTTTTTCGATCACAATGACAGCTGTGCTTTGGAAGGTGTGATCTAAAGACGCATATAGTCTTGAGAATACAAGCCATTATCATTATTACAACTTGGGCGCGTTGCAGAAGCAACCCAGACTGCCGCTGTCTGCGTGGGTTTTAGATTTTGTTATTCTGATGAGCTGATATGACCGGAACTTCATCCTGTTTTTGTTTGCAGGAATAAACATGGAATGCGGATTTAGTCTATTTCGCAACAGCCCATTAGAGATGCTACGCATTGAGGATAGGTTGCCATTGTGAGGTCGCAATCTTCTGCAGACAGTCATAATGCTGTTGTCACTTCATATTTAGATCATGATGATGAGAGAGGACGACAACGTCAGCCATGATGAGATTTGATGCAATAGGTTGACACGGGGTGAAGCTGTCCTCTGCGAAGCAGCTGTGACAGTATATGTGATTCAACTATTCTGTGTGTCCTGTATTCGTACAACTGACATTGCTGTATGGCTAAATAAATTTATTTTCTGCTCCGGATCTTTCTCGAAAGATTGTTGGTCCTGTCACACACACTTTCGAGGATGTTCAAGGCGGAGAAGAGACGGAGCTTATGACGACTAATTTCATATGTGCGGGAGTTAGAAGAGTGTGGGTTAGTGCTTATGCACACGTAGGTATAATGTATGCCCCCCGGTTTTTCGTACACACGTTGATTATCCTACTTTGGCGTGTGCGTGTGTGTGGAAAAATGATAATGATAAGATGACGGTGAGTCTATGTTAATACTCGTCGTCGGAAATGGTAGAAGCCTAGAGTGCAAAATTAAAAATAGCCAACTGGTTTACTTTTTGCGCTGATTTGTGAGAAATCCTCCATGTGAGCTCCCTTTTAATTTGCAAACGTCGTGTTGTTGTGGTGTACGTCGTCAAGTGCGCAGCGTGCCCCATTGTTTTTGCGGGTCTACGTCCTCGTGTGCACGTTGTCCGTTTCGGGCTTTCTATATAGACCCAACTCTTACCAGATTGATCCACAGTCAGAGTTCCGACTTGAAACAGTGAGCTTCTTGATCATAGAGAATCAAAATTTCATCAAAATCACTGAAATCTTCAGTGTTCCTCAGTCAAGCTTCGAGTCTTTAAAAGTTCTCAAGTTGAAATTTTGAAAGCTTTCCCCAACTTTTCACTTACTTGTGCCTTTTTTTTAGTTTCCAATCTCCGTTAACTTCTACAAGTCAACATGTCTGGTGGCCGAGCTTACGATTATTCTGTAAGGATTTTAGCCATTTTAAACAATAATATTATAAGTTTTCCAAGTTGAGAATTGTGAGAGCACAAGTGTGAATTATTTCTTCAGTGCAAAATAAGTGTTGACACGTAGAAGGCGAAAGTGTCGTCTAGGAATTTCTATGCATTCCTTACCGTCGGCATAGTAAAAAAATATTTGTTTCCTAAACTCACAGGCTCCTTTCTTCGGAGGCTTCACTTGCCTTCCCCCAACCCAGAACACAACCCGGGCTGACCGTGCGGGATATGCCAGTTCCAGACAAGACTCAATCAACCGTTCCCGAGCTGATTACTCCAGCAGTCGTCAATCCAGCTTTGCACGGGACTCCCTGGTAAGCCAGAGGAGCTTGACTCGTGGCGACTCTTTGGCTGGAACCCGAGCTCCACTGACCAGAATGGAATCTTTGGGACGCTCAGGACTCTCATCAACCACCACTACAACTTCCACAACAACCTACAAATCTCCTTACAGCAGCAGCCGTTATTAAGGTGTTTTGTTAAAATGCCGTTTGCACAACTAAGTACGTAGCTGAGTATTACATTTCAAATATGTTCTATTTGTCTCCTCTCATCATGCTATAGAAGTACTCAAAACCCTTCAAGTTCCTATGATAGTCGTTCCCTTGAAAAGACAAGTAGCCTCCTGTTTTTGTTGTTCCTATAGCTGTATGTCCCTCTTCCACCCAGGATCTACTTTTACGACTAAGTTTGGTTACCAAATGTTGATATAGAATAGTCAATAATTTATTAAAGATTCCCAAGTTTTTTTTTGCAATAGCTTTTAGTCATCTATTACCCTATTCTGGATCCTTCGTCTCCTGCGGTGGCCTTTGAGTGGCACCAATATAAGAATTAATCTAATCTGTTGATACAAAGCCAAGTCGTAATTAACATTTGTGTGTGCCAACAGAGAGGCTTGCCTCAATCTGTATGTACTGTTACTTGAAAAGTGACCTGGAATAAAGGAATGTTGTCGACGGTTAATGTGTACAAATGTACTTTACAATCGGTGTCTTTGCTCATTTTGCTCTGCCTCAAATGAGCTTTGACTGTCTCTCACGCCGACATGCAAACACACTCATCAAGCTCATTAAAAGTATCCGGCAACTTCATTCTGTGCATTCGCACGTATGGCCCATGACTGGCAGATTCACTCACACTACTATTAGAATCTCTCATGCAATCAAGAGAGAGAGAGAGCTGTAGAGAGCAAGATATTCCAGTTTAGCCAACAGTATAGATGATGGTATTCTGGTACTCCGAACATAACATCCACCTCGGATCTTTTAGTGATAACAACTGCAGCAGATGTGTAGGATCATCTCGGGTCTAACAGATGTAAGGTTTAATCACGGCTAATGTTGCGAGAGCTCTGATGGCATGAAATTCATTTCTTCAGTCGGTCAACATTGGTGAAAAACGCCTTTCGCCACCATAATCTTTTTTCTTTTTAATTAAATTATTTGGGCCAGCAGTGCCGGAACTGTCAAAACCATGCGGTCTGACAGAAGCTCATATTTTTCCGAATGTCAGCATGCCAATGGTATCAGGTGTTCATCTCAGGCCAATTGGTGCGTATGACATGTCAATGTGTTGCACATCCCAAATGCCCTCCAGTGTTCATCTCAGGCCAATCGGTGCGTATGACATGTCAATGTATTATATATACCGAATGCCCTCCGGTGCCAGCTGTAGGGCATCGAGTTCGACAGAACTGTCAACATCTAAAAAAAACTAGGATGGCATGTTAAAAATACAGATCATAGAACTTTATGACATTACACAAAGGTCATATATTTGTGAAACTAACTTCAATCATTCATAAAGTGGACTGGGCTCAATATACCGACTAAATGCTACCGAAGAATAGCTATTGAACTTAACGTTTTTGTTGTTAGAACGCCGCACTTGGGCAGTGGCCATTTTTCGAAGCATGAGGACTTTGTTGGCTTTTTCCAGCATGGACTGCGTGACTGCGTCTCCCCTGAGAACAAAGACGATGCCTTGAGAAGTTAAAGAAGATGCGGAGTATCGCATGATAGAGTACTGTGTTGATCATTGGAACCTGAAAGCAGAAATATTTCGAAAATGGAGAACTGTAGCAGCTCTGAGGGGCGATGTAAGGCTTCTGGGCGAACTAAGGTAAACTATACGATAAATTGTTGGCAATTATATTGCATGAGACTTGAAAACAAGGACACATGAGGATTTTTTATATCGCACATAATACATATTTTTATTTATCAGACAGTCCTTTAGGCAATGATTTTTTAATTAACAGTTTGACTATTCGCCTTTTGTTCCTTTGTGTGAGCAGCAGCCATCGTGATTGAGGTCGTTAGTTAGCAATGCAATCCTTAATTACAGTATCTGTTTTATCCACACAGCGGTATAATTTTCATGGTCAAGCCCTGGATGCACCAGCCAAGATGATTTGGAATAATAAAGTTCTAATGAGGAAAGCTGCCGATAAGGGAACGAGCCAGGAGGCAGTAAAGCGAGGTTGGTTAATTCGGTGTAGCAAGCAAAGTATGAAAAATTTGAGAAAATGTTTATGCTTCGGATTGTTATTGAAATTCCAGAAAAGTCGCGGATTTCTGCGAAGCATTGCAGGGAAAGAAAGAGCCTACGATACGAATATCTGAAGGACTTTGTGGATGACACTGAAGAGAAAGTTCTTAAGCTGAGAGTGGAACTTGATCATTTGGTTCTGTGTGCCAGAAAGTTGATAAACGGTGTCATGGATCCGGAACTGATCAGATATCGCTATCTAGTGGAACGGCATTCTTCTCCAGGAATCTTTGGCAAGAATGTGGGAGCTACTGAGAGAAATCTAGTGAGCAAGGACATGGCAGCAGCAACGGGAAATGTACCTCGAGCAACTCAGGTCCATAAGGAATGCTCCTACATGAAGACTAAGAGCCTATTTACCCCGTCAATTAGATCCTGTCGCAGGCGATGCAAAGCAGGTAATACCGACCTGTCTTTGCCGTCGATTTCAGAAAGTCTTGAGCCCCAAGAATGCGTGAAGGAACAAGAATCCGAGGAAGTGCTGAACAGTGACAGGCAGACTTATAAAGACATCCTCACTGATGAAGATGCCGAGGAATCTTGTTATCACTCCGTCATCACAAAGGAAGAAAAACTCAACAATAGCAACGTTATGAGCTTTCTCGATGTCGGTGCATGTGTGAGCATTCCATGTTCTGCTCAAGATCAGATGTCTATCTGGGAAATCGAAAGTATTTTTGAAGATTTTGGTAAGGGTGAACCGAAGGAGAAGTACTGCAGTTTAGTTCATGTTGGAGATGTGCCGTTGATTTAATGGATGTTGACAGGTATCTGTACGTTTGAAGTTGCTACTAATTTAAGTTGTAATAGTAAGTAATTTGGGTTGTAGTAAGTAGTAAATAATTTTATGCAGGATTATGTGACATTCATATGGCAATGTTTTGGAGTATCAGATTGAATGATAGATAATCCAATGTGTGCTTGAGGATTTATTTTTGCTAGGCGATGTGTTTGTTTGATGAAATTTTCTTGTTTAAAAGCGCTACTTTGCTACAGATTTCCAGTCTCAGTCGGTAATTTTTTTTAACCGACTGTGACTTACTAATGTTATAAAGTATTTCTGCTATATGGAGTACTACACGTATACAGTTTCTCTGATGGTCCTGATTGTTTCCTAATAGACCTCATCTTCATCATTCTCTGGCGAGACAATAGACGTGACATAATACAGAGTCTTGGAGCGGACCATGCTGTATGTGTTGTCAAACACGAGTGTATCTGCAACAAGATCCATTCAGATTACCACAGATTACTTTTCCTGTCCATAGAACCAGAATATAAAAATATAGATCACCCACATCTCCCTGCTTTAGCGCACACATGTGATCCCTCTTGTTTCTGGACATGAGAGTCCACCTTCTCTTCAGCAATGATCTTATCCGTCTCATTGAAAACCAAGGCGAAACTGATGTCGAAATCGTCCGTACGGAATGTCCAGCTATAAACATTAGGGCCACTAGTGGTAATTCAATCACCATGGAAATTATTCACCAAAGTTTCTTTACCTTAATGTAGAGTTTGGATGCTTAATATCCAGAGCAACCTTGAGAATATCGCCAGCATTTACAGTGACGATGCACATGCCATCCCCTGCTGCATCGTCGTTGCCACCAATGGCCTTCCCTTTCACCGCCATGAACTGCAAACATTAAATATTTTTCATGGTTTTGTTGCAAGGTTTCGTTTGTAAGTTGATAATCGAGCTGTAAGGTGCTCAACTCACGAAACTATTGCTGCTTTGGGTTCTAGTGCCCCCATACATGGTGAGCAGTTGATCAGTTGGGACAAGGTTAAGCAGCTGAGTTTTCCACTTGCTTGAATTTGAGCCATGCAGCTGCACCTTCGCCAATGTTCGTGGAGTCAACAGCGGTTTGATCAAGGCAAACAGGAGAGAAAAGACGCGAGGCGCTGTGATCAAAACCGCCATGTGTTATTGACAATTTTAAACATGACTCAAAGATTCACTTAGCTGCATACCATTGACGATGAAAGAGATTTTTAGGATCTCAGGGTAATTCGATTCTGTCCTCTTGACACCCTCTAATATAGCGTCGACAGCTGTGTGTGCGAAAGAGCATAAATCAGTTTACCATTCACTCGCGCTTACGTGATGATACCACCAGCTTTTCTTACTTCCTTTGGATGAGATTTGACGGATTGAGAATCCTTCGAGGTCAAAGATAACCATGAGTTGCGTCAGAGGGTCGTTCGCGGGTCGACTCTTGTTTTTTTGGCTCAGAATCTCCAAGGCTCTTTCACAAAGTTGGTCGAAGTATCGGAGATACACATCTTTGTGTCCCTCCGCCACAGCCTTCCGAACGTCCCATTTCCCGAATGGAATCACAGCAACTAATTGTAACGACTCTTTGATCAATTGCTCATTAGTATAGGCATGCTGGGGGCTTACTTGGGCATCCATCTTTGTCAAAGCCATCAAGATCGTAGGGAAACTCATGCTGAAACTGCTGCGGAGCTTGCCATGACAGAACTTGGTCCAAGTTGTTATCCTTTCGCCATTGAAGAGACTGTAACGACAGAAGCATTTAAAGACGACAGGCGTAACTAGGCTGCGTATCTAATTGATTTCCACGGTACTTACAGTGCGGAGCATCTCATCTGCTGCCTTCACGTTCAAGTCTCGAGCTATGAAAAGAGTTAATAATTTGTAAAATACGAAGGCGACAATTCTCTGTGAGATCATATAGACTCACCTCGCAGCCATTTCATGTAGTAGAAGTCCGTTTGGTTTAAACCCAAGTCGGCAATTTTCTCTTTGAACTGTGAAATGAGACTACAGCGTCAATCGGTTACTGCAATAGTTAGTTGAATAGTTACCTCTTTGAGAGCTTGAATCTCCTTGTCGGTAAAATCATTGATGGGAATCATGGCGGCACTCTGGATATTTTGGGTTTTAGTACTGGAAATATAGCTTTTGCAGTATTGCCCTTATTGCTGACTCAATATGGACCACCTTTCCACTCCAAAAATAGCCGGCGAAATGACCCGATAGGGGATATTAATGGAAGTAAAAAGACCCATCTCCATTCATTATAATGAGCATGGAATTATTATTATCATTGTTGTACAATAGTTCTCGGCCAAGGTCAGTTGGAAAACTAGTGAGATCATTACAAAGTCAAACTGGCAATTATTTCTCTTTCACTGCCGTTCATTCAGCCGCTGACACTGACATAATTAAGTTCTACGGCTAAAGTGTAATTATACGATCATTGGGCATAGTGATGCACACATGCAACCAAGCGGACGTTGCTGCAACAATAAGAGTGCGATTCTATTGCCTCTGAAGTTGTGACGAGGAGGCCACACATTTCAGTTATGGCTAAAAAAATGATGTGTTACAAGAGATTGGGAGGAAATGGTCTGTGGAAAATTGACTCTTGCTCACGTGTACGGACATGAT